>JANIIK010003461.1:0-10715 GCA_027704905.1 Muraenolepis orangiensis
AATCACAGTTACAGTCTCAAAGGGCTTCACAGGCCACATGTGTACAACACCCCCCAAACCGTAGCCCCTCTCAGGGCAAGTAAAAACTCCCTTAATTATGAAGGAAGAAATCTTGAGAAGGAGTGGAAGGGGATCCCTCCTTTCAGGGATGGTTTAGAAGTGCAATGGGTGCCTTAAGATACATATATAGTAATGTACATAGCAAAGTACAAAGAAAATAATGTACTTATAATATACACAATATACAAATATTTAAATGAAACTATAATTTGCATGTGGTGCTGGCCGGTATCCTTCAGGTGGGGATCACAGCAGCATACTGGAACAGAAGCAGACTACGGTATGGTAAGATGGGGTAGGGTGGACATGGAACATGTGGAGAACCTCTAGTCTAGTACCTATCAGCAGCAGGGGTAGGCTAGTGCTGGCTAATGGGTTGATTTAGCTGTTACAAGAGCTGAGGGGCACAAACGACAATGTAAAAAGGTAGGTTTTAGGTTAGGATTTAAATATTTCAACAGAGTCTGCTTCCCTCATTACAGGTGGCAGACTGTTCCACAAATAGGGCGCACGGTAGGAGAACGCCGAGGGGCAGAGATGGACAATAGGGAACAATAAGGTCCTTCAGGTATGATGGTGCTAATCCGTGTCGGATAGTCAATAGTAGCACCTTGAAATCTGACCTCGCATTAACTGGAAGCCTGTGCAGCGAGGACCGAATTGGAGTAATGTGGTCAAACTTTCTGGTCCTAGTCAAAAGTCTAGCATCTGCGTTCTGCACAAGCTGGAGGCTTTTCGTAGCGGAGTTATCTTCTACCATCTTGGGCACGATTACACGCAAGCGTCGACGGAAGAAACGAGGGAAGCGAGCTGGCGTGCTAGTCAGGCTGAGATGTCGATACGATCGCCCCCCACTACCCACCACTGGCTAATGAACAATCTCAGGAAAAAAAGTTAAGCGAGCTACAGGCTCGTATTCATTTCCACCGGGAAACTAAGGACAACTGTATCATCTGCCTTACGGAGACATGGACATCCATGTCGGAGGGGGTTACCGACGCAGCTATCGAGCCAACAGGATTTTCCGTCCACCGGGCGGAGAGAACAAAAGCTCTCTGGTAAAGATCGTGGAGGGGGGTTATGTCTCATGATAAACAGATCTTGGTGCAACCAAAGTCATGTACATCCCCTAAAGCAGGGGTTCTCAAACTTTTTGTTTCTGCGGACCACTATTTATCATCAAGGATTTTCGCGGACCACCTCATATGCAAACCGTAAAAATAAGTACATATAAACGTAGTGTTAAAACGCAGATATTTTTTTATAGTTAATTATAGACAATCAAAAGTAAATTGAAGCCTATCTGATACTTTTGTTGCACGTGTGTCTGTCTGCGTTGTGTATGTTTCTCAAAGAGGACGGCGGACAACTTCTTTTTTTCTTTTGGTCCTTGACCATATATTCAAATCTGCATCCACTCATAGAACACAACAGCTGCATCAGTGAACATGAACTGCAGCTTCAGCTCTTTCAACATCCGATTGTATCCGTGTACAATAAGGAAATAATAAATAAAGTAACAGATTTTGTGCAATTATAGGCTAATTAAACTCAAAACAACCATGTTACACACGCACAGCAAGTCCAGTGGAAACAAATAATCTTATCAATCACACTGAATATAAAGTAAATTAACATAAACGTGTGTAATAAGGAAATAATAAATAAAATGATTTTGTGCAATTATAGGCTAATTAAACTCAAAACAACGCACACGCACAGCAAGTCCAAGCTAATCTTATCACTCAGCTAATGAGATGGATGATGTTGCTTTGCAGACGTCAACATCTGGATGTCAGGTTCCAGCGATGACAGCTTCAATCTGAGATCTGGTTCAATGTTAAGTCTGTGCAAGTGCTCCCTGACATCATTTTTCACATTATTTGGAAGCTGCATTTCCGCGGTGTCCAAAAAATCGGATAGGTTTGCAAACGAGTCATAGTTTGACTGCTCCAGGCGCCTGGCCCACATCTCCATCTTCTTGATTGTAGCTTCAACTTTGTCTTGCACGTGAAAAAGTGTCACTGACTTCCCCTGAAGACTCCGATTGAGTCCATTCAAATGCTCAAAAATATCTGCCAGGTATGCCAACTTGGCAAGCCACGGGGCATCACTGAAGCGATCTGAAAGTTCAAATTTTGAGTCAAGTAAAAACATTCTCACTTCATCGCGCAACTCGTAGAGCCGCGCAAGCACCTTTCCTCTCGATAGCCACCGGACCTCGGTGTGCAGAAGTAATTGCCGGTGATCACATCTCATCGCATAAAACGGCAAACAACCGGGCATTCAGTGGACGGGCCTTGATATAATTGACCGTTCGTACTGCTTCATCCAGAACAGTTTTGAGATCAGGAGGCATTTTTTGGGCTGCGAGAGCCTCCCTGTGGATGCTGCAGTGGATTGATTTAGTTTGTGGAGCCACTGCTTGTACACGTTTAACAAGCCCACTGTGTCGGCCTAACATGGCTGCTGCCCCGTCTGTGCTAATGCCCACGCATTTTGACCAATCAATCCTATGTTCCGCTATGAAACTGTTCAACATGTCAAAAAGTGCCTCTGCAGTTGTGCGTGTTGGCAAACATTTACAAAAGAGAAAGTCCTCCTCTATTTCTCCGTTGTGTTCATACCTTACGTATGAGAGCAGGTTGGCAAGGTTATCTATTTCAGTTGATTCATCCAACTGTAGTGCAAAAAATCGACTGGCTTTTATCCGCGCTATTAGCTGGTCATTCACATTGCTGGCCATTTCCTCAATTCTGCGCTGTACGGTGCTGTCTGACAATGGAATCAAGTCCATTTGCTTGCATGCCTTTTCACCCAGCATAACACCCACCGCCACCATTGATGGCAGCACCACCTCCTCACCGAGTGTATGCGCTTTCCCATTTTTTGCGATAATTCTTGACAATCTGTATGAGACTTCCACTGCTTTAGCATTGTTGCTACCTGTAGATGTGGATTCCATGATGTTCTTGCTACTGTGAAATTCTTGGAGCTTGTTTTTAAAAAACTCAACTGGCTTGGACTTCAACTCTCCATGCTTTGTCTCAAGGTGACGCGAAGATTAGCTGGTTTTAGGCTCTCGTTAGCCAGTGTCTCGTAGCACAGAACGCATAATGGCAAAAGCTCATCTTCGGTGCCTGTGTTTGTAAATCCCAGTTCTAAGTATTTCACATTGTATTTTCGCTTAATCTTCACTTTCTTTGTTTTTTTTTCGCGGAATCTGGCTTGTAGATGCCTACGACTCACTCTCATGATCTTCATTAACGTTAACATCTTTTCTCTTCAGACCACCTGATGCTAGCCACCGATCCATGTTTGTGGTTTTGCACGCACACGTGGGAAGATGAGAGCTCTCACTTGCACTCTGCTCTTCCGCAGCGCAGCCCCCCCTCCCTCCGGCTGAAATTATGAATGTAAGGCCTATATTAATCATAAGTAACACGGCAGGGTCCGTGAGAGTTTGTTTTCATCTGATTTCAAATAAACAAAGTCATGGCTTTCAGAATATTAAACTTGTTTCGGCAAATTCAGATGATAAATACAACTTTGAAGCTTGTAACGGAATAATTACAAGCAGAAAACGGAGCAACTTAACGTCACAGGCAGCAGGCATAACAACAGCCGGTGTTTCTCGTGTGTTTTCCCCGGGAAACAAACACAATACACACAAACGCAAAAAAATACTCAAACGCACACACACAGTCATTATATAATGTGACATTCTCTCTCTCTCTCTCTCTCTCTCTCTCTCTCTCTCTCTCTCTCTCTCTCCACTTTCAAAATCTATTTAAAACTCATAACAAACAAACTAAATTCCCAAAGTTGTCCTGAAATGTACTTATTAAATAAACGAAACGAAAAATATAGCCTACTTATGCAAACAATATTCTGATTATACAAGCATGGCGAATAAACGGATCTTGTATGCACACCGCTTCGGCATTATTCCTGGCGCGCGCTCTCTCACACACACACACACACACACACACACACACACACACACACACACACACACACACACACACACACACACACACACACACACACACACACACACACACACACACACACACACACACACACACACACACACACACACACACACACACACACACACACACACACACACACACGGTGCTGCCCCTCACACACACAGGCTTCAAATCAAGTTGCATAAATGCTTGAGCTACGTCATTGCAAATAAGTAGACAGCGCTGCTTCTCTCCCACACACACGGCGCTGCCCCTCACACACAGGCTGTTTTCGTCATTTTTAACAAATACACACTTGCAACTGATAACACTGGCAATGATTTTATATGTATTACTATTCAAATATATTCGATGGAGCAAGTCACATATGATGTGGTCTCCGAAAAACCTTGATAGTAAAACGTGGATTTTATTCAGCTTTTTTCCACGGACCACCTGCAGTACCTCCGCGGACCACCAGTGGTCCGCGGACCACAGTTTGAGAACCGCTGCCCTAAAGTCTTTCTGTTCCCCGGACCTGGATTACCTGATGCTTATGTGCTGTCCATTTTGGCTACCTCGGGAATTTACAGCGGTCACCGTGACCGCTATTTACATTCCCCCACAAGCCAACACAGACACAGCGCTGAAGGAACTGTATGGGGCTATCAGCGAACAGGAGTCGGCACACCCGACTGCTTTCATCGTGGCGGGGGTGTGACTTCTCCCAAAGTTCTACCAACACATAACGAGCAACACACAGGGTGAGCGGATCCTCGACCACTGCTACACTCCCTTCCGTGATGGCTACAAGGCCCTCCTCCCCCCACCGTTCAACAAATCAGACCACCGCTCTATCCAGCTACTCCCCGCCTATAGGCAGAGACTGAAGCAGCAACCGATCGCTGTGAGGGAGGTCAAATGCTGGTCGGACCTCTATGCTACAGGATTGTTTTGATCGCGCTGACTGGGACATGTTCCGGGTTGCCTCGGACAATAATAACATCCATCCATCCAACATGCATAGATGACGTTGTTCCGACCAAGTCGGTTTGGATATATCCCAATCAAATACCGTGGATTATTGGCGATGTTCGCGCTGCCCTCCATGCGCCTTTGGCTCCGGGAATATGGAGGAATATACGAGATTCCGCCACAACCTCCCTCCCAGGAGAGCTAAATACTTTTTTAGCTTGGTTCGATGTGAACAGCAGCCCGCCGAAACCAGCGCCGCCTGAGGAGACCAACCTGCTGAACATCTCGGAGGCGGATGTGGGCCGCACCTTCAAGCGGCTGAACATCTGTAAGGCGGTAGGCCCCAACGACATCCCGGGCCACGTCCTCAGAGCATGCGCAGACCAGTTGGGAGGAGACCCCCAGAGGAGACCCCCAGAGGAGGCCCCAGAGGAGGTTCCAGAGGAGACTCTGCAGTCAGGGAGGACATGACGGGTACTACCGTGTGGCCGCTGTCCCCCTCGAAGACTCCTACCGACCTGGGCAGAAGGGGTGGCTCTCCTCCCGTGCCCCACCCGCCCACCTAATCTCCTCCACCCCCCCGGATCATCGACTGCGAGGCATATGGCCCAGAGGAGCAGGGCTGGCTCCCGCGCCGTTACAGTCTGGACCCGTCCCTTATCCGCGACTGCCACCGGGAACACCCCTACAAGCCGGGTTGGGCGCCAGGAGGCGCCCGTTGAAGGGGGGGTACAGTCACGGTTACGGTGGTTGACAGGGGGCATGGCCAAGCCACAGGCTTTGGCGGCGCACACACAAACCGTGTCGGCGTGTCGGCAATTACCAAGGCTGATTATGGTAATCACCTCACCTGGGGGTATAAATACCCTGCCGTCCCGTTACTTCGGGGCTAGGTCGTACGTTGTACTTTGTACTCTCTGGACAGAATCGTTACTCCGATGTCCCGGTAACCAGACTCCTCCCCTGTCCCGCGTCACTCGCCTGTCTAGTATCTGTCGCTACTCCGACCTCCCGGTATCCAGACTCCTCTCCTGTCCCGGACTACTCGCCGGTCTACTACCTGCCGGTACTCCGCAGATCGACCTCCCGGTATCCAGACCCCTCGCCCGTCCCGGACCACGCGCCTTTCTACTACCTGCCGGTACCACGCTGATCAATTCCCGGTTTCCAGACGCCTGGCTTGTCCCCGTTCACTCTCTGTTGTCGTTTGCTTTAATAAAGCTCCACGTTATCGCTTCCTTGTGTCTTGGTCTGCGTTCTGGGTCCCACCAAACTAACCCCTTGTGACACTCTCCCTGTCCCAGGCTGTTGTTCCTGCAGTCTTCAAGATGTCCACCATCGTGCCTTTCCCTAAACAACCCAAGGTAACCTGCCTGAATGACTATAGACCTGTAGCCCTCACCTCGATTGTCAGCAAATGCTTCGAGAGGTTGGTCAAGGACTTTATTTGCTCCGTGTTACCTGCCACGCTGGACCCATGGCATTTTGCATATAATCAAAACAGATTCACGGACGATGCAATTGTCATGGCCCTCCACACTGCCCTTTCCCACCTGGAGGGAAATAACTGTAATGCGCGAATGCTGTTTGTGGACTACAGCTCAGCGTTCAACACGATAGTTCCTGCCAAGCTCGAAACCAAGCTTAGAGGTCTAGGCGTGCCCTCATCCACGTGCAGCTGGATACTGGGCCTCCTGTCGGACCGCCACCAGTTGGTGAGGTTGGACAGCACCACCTCAGAGCCCCCCAGGGATGCGTGCTGAGCCGTATCCTCTACTCCCTCTACACCCACGACTGCATGGCTATGCACAGCTCCAACGTCATTATCGCCGGCGATGACGAGACAGACTACATTTACATTTACATTTACATTTAGGGCATTTGGCAGACGCTTTTATCCAAAGCGACTTACAAGGTGTACATTAGTTGAAGCAGACAATAGCATAACACTGGGGTACGCAAACATATAAATACAGCAGTTCACAAGTATTCATATTGACAAGATGAATAACACAATTTCGTACTGCTAGGTCACCTGCTTAAGTAGCTGTGATAAGAGCGTGTTAACAACATTAAGGACATACACTTGCTAACATATACAACATGCTAAGAGCTATTAATGTCAGGACTTAAGCAAGTTTAGGGGTTTCACAAAGGAGAGTCCAGGTGGACTCTGAACAGGTGGGTCTTGAGTCTCTTGCGGAAGCTGGCGAGGGACTCTGCCGTCCTGACATGAGACGGGAGTTCATTCCACCACTGTGGGGCCAGAGCCGTGAAGAGCTGGGTTTTGGACGAGCGATGTTTGGTTGACCTTAGTGAAGGTCGAACAAGTCGCCTGGCAGAAGTTGAGCGGAGCGCTCTGGCTGGGATGTAGGGTTTGACCAACGCCTGGAGGTAGGCCGGGGCAGTTCCATTGACTGCCCTAAAGGTCAGCACCAGAATCTTGAATTTGATGCGAGCATTTACCGGAAGCCAGTGGAGTTCGCGGAAGAGAGGGGTCACGTGGGAGAATTTCGGTAGGTTGAATACCAGGCGTGCTGCTGCGTTCTGGATGCGTTGGAGGGGCTTGGTTGCAGAGGCGGGGAGTCCCGCCAGGAGAGAGTTGCAGTAGTCGAGGCGGGTGATGACGAGCGCTTGGACCAGGATCTGCGCCGCTTCACGTGTGAGGAAGGGCCGGATCCTGCGGATGTTGTAGAGGGCAATTCTGCAAGATCGGGCCACCGCGGTGACGTTGGCATTGCAGGACAGCTGGTCATCTACCACCACACCAAGGTCTCTTGTTGTGGTTGAGGGGGAGACTTGGGTGTTCTCGATGGTGACCAGTAGGTCCATCTGAGGGCAGTCTTTCCCCGGTATGAAGAGGAGCTCAGTCTTGTCAAGGTTGAGCTTCAGGTGGTTGGCGGCTGTCCATCTGCTGATGTCGGCCAGGCATTTCGAGATGCGTGTTGCTATTTGGGTTTCTGAGGGGGGAAAGGAGAGAAACAGTTGAGTGTCATCTGCATAGCAGTGATAGGAGAAGCCATGAGATGCGATTACAGAGCCTAGCGATTTAGTGTAAAGAGAAAACAGAAGGGGTCCCAATACTGAGCCTTGAGGAACTCCGGTGTCCAGGGTGCAGGGTTTGGACAGGGAACCGTTCCATGTGACCTGATAAGTCCGATCTGCAAGGTAGGAGGTGAACCAGGATAACGCAGTTCCAGCGATTCCAAGCTCGGCGAGAGTGGAGAGGAGGATCTGGTGGTTCACTGTGTCGAACGCCGCAGACAGGTCGAGAAGGATCAGTACCGATGAGAGGGACGAGCTTCTGGCATCACGAAGAGACTCTGTCACTGCGAGCAGTGCCGTCTCCGTGGAGTGCGCAGCCTTGAAGCCTGACTGGTGAGGGTCGAGGAGGTTGTTCTGGGAGAGATAGGAAGAAAGTTGTGAGGAGACAGCCCGTTCAAGGGTTTTGGACAGGAATGATAGGAGAGATACCGGTCTGTAGTTTTGGACATCAGTGGTGTCTAGGGATGGTTTCTTGAGGAGCGGCTTGATTCTGGCAGTCTTGAAGGCTGCCGGAAACAGGCCTGCCTCAAGGGAGATGTTGATTTGGGATGTAAGGAAGGGAAGGATATCGCCCGAGATGTCCTGGAGAAGAGAGGAAGGGATTGGGTCGAGGGGGCAGGTGGTAGGGTGGTTAGATGTCACCAGTTTGTTAACTTCATCGGGGGAGAGGGGGTTGAAACAGGTAAGGTTAGTGGGGGTGGGAGAGGAGGGAGGGAGGAAAGCGGTGGGGGTGAAGGAGGAGGTAATGTCGTTCACCTTCTTCGTAAAGAAGGTGACAAAGTCATCAGCTGAGAGGGAGGAGGGAGGGGGAGGGGAGGGGGGGTTGAGGAGGGAAGAGAACATGGAGAAAAGTTTCCTTGGGTTAGAGGCAGAAGAGTTTATTTTTGTACGGTAGAAGGCAGATTTAGCAGCCGATACCGTGGAGGTGAAGCCAGCGAGGAGACGGAGGTAGTGAGCGAGGTCATCAGAGGAGTCAGATTTCCTCCATTTTCTCTCGGCCGCCCGTAGCTCTGCTCTACAAGCCCGCAGAGGTTCGGACAGCCAAGGAGGTGGAGGAGAGGCTCGTGCTGGTCTGGAGGTGAGAGGACAGAGAGAGTCGAAGGAGGAGGAGAGAGAGGAAGTCAGAGTGGAGGAGGCTTCCTCCACCGACAAGAGAGAGAATTGTTGGGGGGATGGTAGTGAGGATAGGACAGATGCGGAGAAAGAAGAGGGAGAGAGAGTTTTCAGGTTACTACGGAAGGTAACAATGTGGGGAGTAGTGGGTAGGGAGGTGGGGGATTTGAGAGGGAGAGAGAAAGCAACAAAATGGTGATCAGAGACAGGGAGGGGTGTGACCGAGATCACCGAGGTGGTACAGGATCTTGTGAAGACAAGATCCAGTTGGTTCCCAGCTCTGTGGGTAGGGGGAGAAGGAGTGAGTGTTAGACCGAATATGGCAAAAAAGTTAATGAATTCAGGAGATTGTAACTTATCCGACTGGATGTTGAAGTCACCCAGAACCACGAGTGGGGTGCCGTCCTCAGGAAAGCAGCTGAGGAGGGCGTCCATCTCGTCAAAGAAGTCACCAAGAGGGCCCGGTGGTCGGTAAATTACGGCAATGTTGAGCCTAGTTGGGATGGTAACAGAAACAGCATGAAATTCGAGTGCCGATCTGGTCAGATGACCCAGAGGGAGTACCTGATATGACCAGTTTGGAGAGACTAGGAGTCCCGTTCCTCCACCACGCCCAGAGGGTCGGGGGGTGTGGGTGAAGGAGTAGGTCGCGGAGAGAGCAGCTGCGGTAGCCGTGTTCTCAGGGGTGATCCAGGTCTCGGTGAGAGCCAGGAAGTGGAGAGACTGGAGTGCGGCGTAGGCCAGAATGGTTTCTGTCTTCTTGACCGACGATTGGCAATTCCAGAGTCCCCCTTTCACCACAAGATCTGTGAAGGTAGAAATAGTAGGATAGAGGAGATTGGAAGGTTTGCGGCGTCGAGAGGGAGAGCCTCGATGCCATCTATTGCGGGAGGATGTCCAGACTACAATGGAATGACGACACATAGCAAGGGTAGGAGGACTGGATTTGACTAACTAGGACTAGGATTAACTAGGACTCCCTAGACAGACTCCGGTAGAACGACTCCTTGGTCTTTGTTCTGGGTCTTGTTCTGGGACTCCGGTAGAACGACTCCTTGGTCTTTGTTCTGGGTCTTGTTCTGGGACTCCGGTAGAACGACTCCTTGGTCTTTGTTCTGGGTCTTAGTTCCTGGGGCCTGACGCTAAATGCTGACGCTAACAAACTACTTCTATGTTAATAGCCTATGCGATAGGGAGACTACAGGGAGGAGGTTGGATCGCTGGAGCAGTGATGACAGGAGAACAGCCTCGCCCTCAACGTCAAGATAGCCAAGGAGCTGATCGTGGACTACAGGAATCATAAAAGACAATGCCCACCCCAGCAACAAACTGTATTCACTTTTACCGTCAGGCAGGCAATATCGCAGTATCAAGTGCCGCACAAATAGACTCAGAGACAGCTTCCACAGTCAGGCCATCAGGCTGCTGAACAAGGGCATATAGCATATAACAATGTATATTTTATTTCATTGATTTCTATATATTATATATATTGTTCTTTTTCTGTGCTGATATATTGCATTTTATAAATTGCATTTTTATTTTTAG
>JANIIK010003462.1:0-10713 GCA_027704905.1 Muraenolepis orangiensis
TGGTGAGGTGAGGTGAGTGGCTTTTTTACTTGTTCTTGTTGTGGTTTGTACGTGTTTTTCCTGTTTTATTGTTGCGTGGTTTTGCCTTATTTTACGTGTGGTGTTTTTAGTATTTATTTGTGGTTGTTGTTCTTACGTTTTATTGGGTTTTTAGCGCGGTGGTGCCTCTACGATGTCGTTCGCCCACGCAGGCATGAAGAGGCACCACAGCGTGCGTTTTAAATTTAAAGAACCCAGACAGATCTCCCGGCTTGATTTTTCACGGAAGCTGATTCAAGGCGTCCTTCGCTTCTCCCCCGATGATTTGAACTGTATTTTGTCTTTGCCCTTTAACAAGGGCTTTGATGTCAGCTTCCGTGCCGCGACAACCTTCTCCGATTTCTGGACACGCTTTGAAAATGTTAAGGACCAGTTTTCAGCATTTGATGTGGAACGACTGAACGACAATGCCTTTAAAACGGTCATTGTCCGGATGTTTAATGAAACGGTGAATGCTGACGATATATGTATATGGCTGGCTAGATACTGCACTGTAAGGGCCCAGGCTACCAAGGTTAGAGATGAGGACGGCATCTGGAATTGCGCGTGGAGGGTCCCCATTCAACAATGGCGGGACCCGAGTGGATTCCAGGGCCTGAAACATCTCCCCTCTATGGTAGTGCTTGGAGAAAACAGAGGCTACATCCACTACCAGGGGCAGCCCAAGCTCTGCCGCAAGTGCGGTGAGCATGGGCACTTGGTAGAAGCGTGTGAGAAGGTTGTGTGCGGGAAATGTAGAGAAATTGGACACACGTTTGAAGAATGTACCAATGGCAGAAGGTGCAACCTCTGTGGAGAATTAAATCATCTCTTCAGAGACTGCCCCAAATCTTTTGCCAACAAACTCAAGAAGGTGGCAGTTGGAAATGAAAATGTGTTGATTGAAGCCGGTGTGGAAAATTCAAATCTCCCGCCAAATCCCAACCCTCATATGATTGGAGGACAAGAAATAGAGGCGGGAGAGGGGGAGGGGCCCAAAGCAGCCCCACCACCAATCGGTGAGGAGAGAGAAGGTGGGGCTGCACAGGCAGAACGCGGAGCTGAGCGACGCCCCGAGTCACCGAAAAACGGGGATATGGAGATAGTAAGTGACTCGGAGGCGGAGTCTAGTGACGTCTCCCTCCCCGGAGTGCAGACCGGCAAGAGAAGAGTGTCTGAGTCGTCTATGGGCTCCCTAGGAGTCCTCGAGAAAAGGGGAAGACCTGGATCCAGTTCCTCTGCGGAGGAGCTGTCCAGAATCTTCCCCGACGACTCACCAAACACTTTCCCCTTTTTAACTACAACATTACAGTCGACCCCGAAAGACCTTGTGCCTGACGAGCACATTGTCTCGAAGGGGAACGAAGCACAAAACCTTCTCCCACGTTGGGTTAAGAAAGGGCGTCGTTCACAAAGTATTGACTGACCACCGACATGTTTTATTTTAATGGTCTTTTAATGCTACCCCCTTTTAATATCATACTCATGGCTCTCACCTTCTCGACTCTCAATGTGAGAAGTGTAAAATCAAGAGTTAGAGTGCACATGATTTTATCTTTCCTCCAAACGTGTAATGCAGATGTGTTTTTAATCCAAGAATGTTCCTTGCCCTTTTTAACCAGCTACAAACAATGGGAGGAAAAATGGCCACACCAATCGATATGGAGTGGCTCAAATGAAAATAAAAACGATGGTGTGGCCATTTTAATCAAAAACCCCTCCGTTCTGGTGAAGGGCAGCACGGTGGTGAGCGACGGGCGGGCGCTTTTAGCACATTTGTCTTTTATGGGGAAGGATTTTAAACTTTTAAACATTTATGGTTTTAATGACAAACACGACCGCCATGAGCTTTTAGAAAGCCTGCAGCCCCACATGCTAGGGCGAACGCCATTAGTTTTAGGGGGGGATTTTAATTGTATTTTAAATAGAGGCGATAGACGAGGCGCAGGGGAGGATTTTAGAGTAGACAAGACGTCGGTTTTATTGCAGGGTTTAGTTAGGGATTTTAAACTACGAGACTGTTTTAAAACCCTGCATCCAAGAGAGGAGGGCTACACCTGGTTCAGTGGTGATGGCACTAGAGCCTCTCGCATTGACTATTTTTTTACCAGAGACTGCCCCCCAACCGATGCTACATTAACCCCTGTTTTCTTTTCGGATCACGCTATGCTCTCCTGCACCCTTTCACTCTCCTCAGGTGTGACCAGTGGCAGAGGTCTGTGGAAACTGAATTGCTCCCTTTTAGAGGACGAAGAACTGGTAAGCCGATTCAGGGAGCGATTCAGTCAATGGCAGACCCTCCAAGACCTATACAAAACACGAGCACAGTGGTGGGAGATGGTGAAGGGAAGGACGCAGACTTTCTTTAAAAAAGCAGGAAAAGAAAAAAAGAAGAAACAAAATAGACGCATGTTGGGGCTGCAAAAAAGACTACAGCGGTATTTTATTTTAACACAACAAGGGCTGGATTTTAATCCAGAGATAAAAAAAGTAAAAGAAGAGATGCTGATTTTATCTGAAATAAGAGCCAAAGGAATCATAGTAAGGAGTAAAGAAAGAGAAATAGAAGAAGGGGAAAAGTGCACACGATATTTTTTTAAGAAAGTTATTAACAGGGGGGAGGGGATTCTTAATTTAAAAAAACACAATGGGGAAATGACCAAAACAGTAGAAGAAACAAAAGAAGTGATTGAAGGGTTTTATGAGGATTTATATAGTGAAAAAATGGTTTTAGAACAATCGATTAAAAAGATTTTAGAAAAAATAGACAAAAAAATTGACAGTGCCCCCTTTTTAACCCGTGATTTTACCCTTTTAGAACTGAACAAATGCTTGTGTGGTTTTAAAAGGGGGAAGTCCGCGGGGGAGGATGGGCTCCCGTGTGAGTTTTACTCCACATTTTGGGATATTTTAGCACCCGACCTACTGACTATTTTTACGGAGTTCCGAGGACTAGGCCGACTACCCGACACATTTAGGATAGGGATAGTAAAACTGTTACACAAAAAAGACGACAAGACAGACTTAAAAAACTGGAGACCCATCACCCTTTTAAACTTTGACTGTAAATTATTTAGTAAGGTTTTAGCAAATAGGATGTCAGTGGTTTTAGGGGACGTGATCCACCCGGATCAAACCTGCGGCATACCGGGGAGAAAGATCACGGACAGCCTCGTACTGATCCGAGACACCATCTGTTACGCGAGAGACAGAAACATCAGGCTAATAGTCCTCAATTTAGACTTCGAGAAGGCTTTCGATCGGGTCTCGCACCAGTACCTATTTCGGGTACTGCAAAAAATGGGATTCCCAGAGAGGTACTTAGAGTGGGTGGGATTGCTGTATCGGGACATCAGCAGCAAATTCATGGTTAACGGGCAACTGACAAAAGCAGTCGATTTACACTGCGGTGTCCGTCAGGGGTGTCCGTTATCTGCTCTCCTCTACGTGACATGCATAGAACCACTCGCCCAGGTATTGAGAAGGGACAAATGGATCACGGGGGTGGGCATACCAGGTAGCGGGGGGGAACACGCCAAGTGTTTTTTATACATGGACGACATTAACATTTTATGCACTGACCTTTCATCCCTCGACAGAGCACTGAACCTGACCGACGACTACGGACTGGCCTCTGGGTCCAAACTCAACCGAGGGAAGACCCAAGCCCTTTTTTATGGACCGTGGGCCGAGACCGACAAGACAGGACTCCCCCTGACGATCAACACGACAGACATCAAAATACTCGGGGTCAAATTTGACAGGGAGGGGGAAGGGACAAAAAATTGGCCAGACGTGTTAGGGAAAGTTAGGCAGAGACTGGGCTACTGGGGACTTAGAGGACTGACGATGGAAGGGAAGGTTTTAATCATCAAGGCGGTGATTTTACCTTTGTTTTTATTGATTTGCTCTGTTTTTATGCCTCCGCGGAGAGTGCTTTTAGAACTCGAACGAGCACTGTTTTATTTCTTGTGGGGGTCCAAATGGGAGAGACTGAAAAGGGACACAATGAAAAAAAGAAAAGAAAAAGGGGGTAAAGGAGTCCCGGACCTCCACCTGTTTTTAGGCAGCGCCTACACGGCACTGCATTTTAAACAGGCGACGGCCCCATCCGGTAACCATAAAACAACAGCGATGGCACAGTTCTGGATGGGGTCCTACCTAAGGAGATTTCCTTTCTTTAATATAGATTTGAGAAAACCAGTTTCCTTTAAATTGTCACCATCATATGTTTTTATAAAGAAGTTTTTAAAACATTTTAACCTCGAGGACGAGGTTTTAGATGTCTTGACGAATCACAAGCTTTTAATCTCTGTTGTACAGGAACGGGAACCAGTGAGTCCAGTGCGCGGGCTCGCCATCGGCGAGCCCACGACGGTTTGGCGCAACGTGAACCATCCCGCTCTCCCCAACAGACTCCGGGACCTGTCATGGATGACGGCTCATGAGATCCTCCCGGTCAGGTCCGTTATGCACTCCCGGGGCATGGGAGCGAACCCAACATGCCCCCGCCAAGGCTGTGGCGCCCACGAGACGGTGAGGCATGTGCTCTGGGAGTGCACCGCTGCTGGAGACCAGTGGGCAATGGCCGGCTCCCTGCAATTCCCGTACTTGCCAGCAGGGGAGGTCCTAACAGCACAGCTAGTGCTGTACGGGGTGAGCCCAAAAAAAGTACCACCAGCGCTCTTCCAGAAGCAGTGGCTCACCCTGTCCGCCATAAAAGACGCCATATGGACCTCCAGAAACCTGCTGGTGAGAAAGCGCATGCTGATTCCCCCCGTGGCTGTGATCCGTATGGCCGCAGCAACTTTGAAAGTGGTGGTTGCTGCAGGCGGCAGGCCTAGGACACAGCCACAAAGAAGCCTCGCCTCTGTGCCCATTCGGACGTGGGAGCCGGAGCCACACAACTGAAAGGTTGAGGCAGCGGCGGCCTGGCTCTCCGGGTGGTCGGTGGGAAGGAGCAAAGGAGCGAGGGTCTCCTCTGAGCAACGGCTTGTCCCGAGAGAAAATGCTGTTGGAGAGAGCGGGATGGGGATCTTTTTTGATAAGGCCTCGCCCCGCTCCTGCACGACCGTCTTTAATGTTTAAAGGTTTTAATAAAGCAGAAACAATGTATTTATTTATTTATTTATTTATCTACTTATGTATTAAAAGTGTCTGAAATTTAAATGTCTGCTTTTAAACTTTTGACTTGTTGATTTGAAAAGTTCTTTGTAAATTGTATATGAATGTGTGACAATAAACTTTTTTTCCAAAAAAAAAAAAAAAAAAAAAAAAATCTGTTCTTATCAGTTTAATATCTGATACGTCCCCTACCCGGGGACCATATATTAAATTGATTTTTGGAACTGGGAGATGGAATAGGGGCTTGCTCCGTCCACTCCACGCATCGACCTGGTATTGCAGTACCTCCAGGAACGGTGCACCCCCTCTGCTTGTCAATACCAACTGAAAGAAGTTATTTATCAAATACACCGCAAAACAATACAACATATCCATCCACTGTCATGTATCATCTCATGCAGAGGAAAAAGCCAGTCTGCAATCTTAATTCCATTTAGAATCTAGTCATATCCCAAATTAACATTCCTAAATTAGGACGCTTCTGTAGGACCACTATAAAGTGGATTGTATTGTAAGGTATGATGCATGTATTTTGTGCACGTATGCATGTATTAGGAAATGCCCTGTGATCATGTTATTAACCAATTTTCCCACGGGGACAAATAAAAGTATTTATCTGATTGTGTAATACCAACAAACTTAAATGGGACCCTAAAGATGACAGGATTTCACTAAGAACTAATAATTTCTGTAATGACCACACAGACCACAATGTCCCTTCAGAAGGGAAAATCGATTTGTTTATTCCAAACAGTGCCTCTACTAACAGGGCCTCTACTAACAGGGCCTCTACCTTGCAACACAAAAACCTTACCTGAGGTAATAACAATTCTGGATTCATTTGTTACAGCAGTTTTCTGCGCTGTATTCATGATGCTGCTGCACTACTGGCACTTTAAAATGCTTTTTGCACAATATAATACATGTACATATCATCAGTATAGTCTTGTTAGTATTATACTAGCATAATAGCATTTTGTTGTAGAAATCCATACTGCGGGAGGGAATGGGGAGTAATCGTTCCATTGTACTTGTTGCAAATGTTAAATAAAATGCTTGAATTAAAAAAAACTTTCCGAGAGGTACATCTCAGGTAAGGAACTATTTGGCACAATATAACAGTTGTAATGTAATATATTTAATAAAAAAATTAATACTTTAATGAATTAATTAAAACTTCTGTAGATATGTATACAAACTTCTGTGGCATGTATATGTTATGTAGTACACCCGAATTCCCACTAGATGGTGCCCTCACACCCCGAGGAATCAAGCACAATTTTTTTTGTTTGTTACCAGACGCCGTAGTTTTAAGACTCTATTGTAGGTAAACAGCATTTCAATGGCATCCTACAATTATCATTAAAGTGTCAGGATTTTCTGAGCCACTAGATGGCGGGCCAGAACATGATCAAAAGCTAATTTAAGTAATTGATTGTTAAAACATGTGACACGTTTTAATGCTTTGACTTTTCTTTCGAAACATTTTAATACATTTCCTCATGACTCCAAACAACCCCAGTATCTTCATTCTAGAGCATATCAATTTTGCATTATCCTTCAGGAAGCGTTTTATTGTTTGTGTTATATTGATACTTGTGTTTATAAGTTCTACTAGTGTTTTAGCCCTCAATTAACTAGAAACCCACCAATTTGAACACTTCCCATTCTATAATTTCATGATCATTAATGGCCATAATGGCTCTGTACAGCACCCAAATTCACCCTACGACTATTATCACCCAATCAGTACTGTCACCCTAGTACTATCATCAACCTAGTACTATCACTCTAGCACTATTATCACCCTAGTACTATCATCAACCTAGAACTATCACCCTAGTAATATCATCTCTCTAGTACTATCATCGCCCTAGTACTATCATCAACTTAGTACTATCACCCTAGTAATATCATCGCCCTAGTACTATCATCACCCTAGTACTATCATCAACCTAGTACTATTATCACCCTAGTACTATCATCAACCTAGAACTATCACCCTAGTAATATCATTGCCTTTGTGTTTTGGTTTCAATCAAACTTTGAATTAAATCACGAGATCCACAATAATCGTATCAATCGTAACAAAGTTACATACACGTAGGTAAGGTCTGTGGAAAATTCTTTCATTTTCACAAAACGCTAACATTAACAAACTCCAATTGTATGACATCGAATCACTGCTGGTATCAAATACGAAGGACATCCAAAACATTTACAAAAATGGCTAAATAAAGAAGTCATGTTGGTGAATATCTTAAAAGAAGCACAATAAAAAACTTTTCACATTATTGACATTATGGTGCTACGCTACGTCATGATTGTGGAAAAGCAAGATCACATAAAAATAATAAAAACACAACCAAACATGTAACAGAATGAAATGTTCGGGTTATAAGCAATTTAACAATCATGGGTTTAATATAAACGTTTTGGGATGTATAATAGGAAGCACTACATCTGCTACCAGCTTACTCTGGGTGCATTGTTTTCATATATTTATCAAGCAATTACAATGTTTAATCACACATGTGTAATGTGTAAAGTGCATAATGTGTAATCAGGTGTATAACCTATGTTTTGTCCAAATCCATACACATTTGCTCATATAAAGACTTGTTTTTTGAAGTCTGTCGGGTAGCACATACGCTCTAAAATGTATATATTCTGTCGATATAACAAGCTTGAAAAGTTGTATTCTATGACAAAAAGTGAATCTATGAATAGTATTAGTATTTGTAGGTGTTTGGGTCTGGAAGTGTTCTTCCTTTGATTAAACTAGAGGTAGAGAATATCTGCTCCTAACACAGAAAACTGTCAGAACTGCCCTGAGCCTGCTAATGCACTGTGTGTGTGTGTGTGTGTGTGTGTGTGTGTGTGTGTGTGTGTGTGTGTGTGTGTGTGTGTGTGTGTGTGTGTGTGTGTGTGTGTGTGTGTGTGTGTCAGAGAGAGAGAGAGAGAGAGAGAGAGAGAGAGAGAGAGAGAGAGAGAGAGAGAGAGAGAGAGAGAGAGAGAGAGAGAGAGAGAGAGAGAGAGAGAGAGAGAGAGAGAGAGAGAGAGAGAGAGAGCAGCGGAGAATGAAGCGGAGAGCCGACCAATAGGGTTTACATTTACTTTAAGTAAAATGCCCTCGCAAGGATATCTCGTCAACGTGGGTGTGTTTGCTTTTGAGGACCACCTGCTTATGAATATTAGCGTCCTGCATTGTGTATATATATATAATATATATAATATATTATATATATATTATATATTATATATAATATATATATATATATATAATATATAATATATATAATGTCCAGACCAGCACGAGCCTCTCCTCCACCTCCTTGGCTGTCCGAACCTCTGCGGGCTTGTAGAGCAGAGCTACGGGCGGCCGAGAGAAAATGGAGGAAATCAGACTCCTCTGATGACCTCGCTCACTACCTCCGTCTCCTCGCTGGCTTCACCTCCACGGTATCGGCTGCTAAATCTGCCTTCTACCGTACAAAAATAAACTCTTCTGCCTCTAACCCAAGGAAACTTTTCTCCATGTTCTCTTCCCTCCTCAACCCCCCCTCCCCTCCCCCTCCCTCCTCCCTCTCAGCCGATGACTTTGTCACCTTCTTTACGAAGAAGGTGAACGACATTACCTCCTCCTTCACTCCCACCGCTTTCCTCCCTCCCTCCTCTCCCACCCCTACTAATCTTACCTGTTTCAACCCCCTCTCCCCCGATGAAGTTAACAAACTGGTGACATCTAACCACCCTACCACCTGCCCCCTCGACCCAATCCCTTCCTCTCTTCTCCAGGACATCTCGGGCGATATCCTTCCCTTCCTTACATCCCAAATCAACATCTCCCTTGAGGCAGGCCTGTTTCCGGCAGCCTTCAAGACTGCCAGAATCAAGCCGCTCCTCAAGAAACCATCCCTAGACATCACTGATGTCCAAAACTACAGACCGGTATCTCTCCTATCATTCCTGTCCAAAACCCTTGAACGGGCTGTCTCCTCACAACTTTCTTCCTATCTCTCCCAGAACGACCTCCTCGACCCTCACCAGTCAGGCTTCAAGGCTGCGCACTCCACGGAGACGGCACTGCTCGCAGTGACAGAGTCTCTTCGTGATGCCAGAAGCTCGTCCCTCTCATCGGTACTGATCCTTCTCGACCTGTCTGCGGCGTTCGACACAGTGAACCACCAGATCCTCCTCTCCACTCTCGCCGAGCTTGGAATCGCTGGAACTGCGTTATCCTGGTTCACCTCCTACCTTGCAGATCGGACTTATCAGGTCACATGGAACGGTTCCCTGTCCAAACCCTGCACCCTGGACACCGGAGTTCCTCAAGGCTCAGTATTGGGACCCCTTCTGTTTTCTCTTTACACTAAATCGCTAGGCTCTGTAATCGCATCTCATGGCTTCTCCTATCACTGCTATGCGGATGACACTCAACTGTTTCTCTCCTTTCCCCCCTCAGAAACCCAAATAGCAACACGCATCTCGAAATGCCTGGCCGACATCAGCAGATGGACAGCCGCCAACCACCTGAAGCTCAACCTTGACAAGACTGAGCTCCTCTTCATACCGGGGAAAGACTGCCCTCAGATGGACCTACTGGTCACCATCGAGAACACCCAAGTCTCCCCCTCAACCACAACAAGAGACCTTGGTGTGGTGGTAGATGACCAGCTGTCCTGCAATGCCAACGTCACCGCGGTGGCCCGATCTTGCAGAATTGCCCTCTACAACATCCGCAGGATCCGGCCCTTCCTCACACGTGAAGCGGCGCAGATCCTGGTCCAAGCGCTCGTCATCACCCGCCTCGACTACTGCAACTCTCTCCTGGCGGGACTCCCCGCCTCTGCAACCAAGCCCCTCCAACGCATCCAGAACGCAGCAGCACGCCTGGTATTCAACCTACCGAAATTCTCCCACGTGACCCCTCTCTTCCGCGAACTCCACTGGCTTCCGGTAAATGCTCGCATCAAATTCAAGATTCTGGTGCTGACCTTTAGGGCAGTCAATGGAACTGCCCCGGCCTACCTCCAGGCGTTGGTCAAACCCTACATCCCAGCCAGAGCGCTCCGCTCAACTTCTGCCAGGCGACTTGTTCGACCTTCACTAAGGTCAACCAAACATCGCTCGTCCAAAACACAGCTCTTCACGGCTCTGGCCCCACAGTGGTGGAATGAACTCCCGTCTCATGTCAGGACGGCAGAGTCCCTCGCCAGCTTCCGCAAGAGACTCAAGACCCACCTGTTCAGAGTCCACCTGGACTCTCCTTTGTGAAACCCCTAAACTTGCCTAAGTCCTGACATTAATAGCTCTTAGCATGTTGTATATGTTAGCAAGTGTATGTCCTTAATGTTGTTAACACGCTCTTATCACAGCTACTTAAGCAGGTGACCTAGCAGTACGAAATTGTGTTATTCATCTTGTCAATATGAATACTTGTGAACTGCTGTATTTATATGTTTGCGTACCCCCAGTGTTATGCTATTGTCTGCTTCAACTAATGTACACCTTGTAAGTCGCTTTGGATAAAAGCGTCTGCCAAATGCCCTAAATGTAAATGTAAATGTA
>JANIIK010003463.1:2500-10707 GCA_027704905.1 Muraenolepis orangiensis
CCTTAATAAAATGGCTTGAGACACGTCTCAAGTTCATATTTACAATCATTTCTTTAAACAGTAAATATATACTGAACACAAATGACTAAATGAAAACCCTTTGACATGCCGGCCCAACAAGCCAACCAGGTGGAGACGGAGGGGATTACTCTAGAGAGGTTAACACACCAGGCCTCCAAGGGCCACACGCCACACACTACACACCGGCCTCATTAGTGATCAGCCTCCCCACTTCACAGTTCAGGAGACCGCCAGGAGAGACTAAGTTGGGCACAGGGCGGTGGGAAAACAATACAACAAAACTCCTAATAAACAAAGAAAATAACACTACATGCAAGCAAAGGGCAAATAAAAACAAACAGACAGCAACAGGTGAAGCCCGGACGCAGAGAGAGCGCACGCCACGATGGGTCAAAACAACAGCAGGAGCAGAGCCGACCGGTAGCTCCTGTAACGACAGTAATATACAGTCTTAAAAGAATACTAAAACAATGCATGCTATTAATATGGCCTCTGTTCTCGGGGACCAGTGAACAACATTGAAATTGACATTAAAAATAAAACACGACCACAAAGAACTCGTTGCCCACTATTTACAATCCCGACCGTCATACCTAGGGAGCAGCTGGTTGTCGCTCGCACTCTCCGTGCAGGGAAGCAAGCCACCGTGATCCAACCCAGCTGGGGGCCAGCCAGAGGTGGACAACACAGGGCGCAAACCTAGATTAGAAAACAGTCGTCTCACTTTCCCTTCCCGCAACACTACATAACTCCCACCAAAAGACAACCACATACCTGCAAGTAAAGATTACAGTTTAGCTGTAATCACACGCAGACAGACCAGAGGACGACGAACGGAGACGCCACCGAGGGGAACGGACGGCAAACGGACGCAGGCACCCACCAACAATCAAGATTCAAGATTCAAGATTCAAGATAACTTTATTTATCCCGAGGGAAATGAAGGAAATGAAGGAATCTGATCCCCACATGGCACCAGTCTACCTGTTTTATACAGGACACAAGTATAAAACAGTCCAATTAGTGCACCTAATTGGACTGTTTTATACTAGTGTCCTGTATAAAACAGTCCAATTAGTGCACCTAATTGGACTGTTTTATACAGGACACTAGTATAAAACAGTCAAATTAGTGCACCTAATTGGACTGTTTCATACAGGACACTAGTATAAAACAGTCCAATTAGTGCACCTAATTGGACTGTTTTATACAGGACACTAGTATAAAACAGTCCAATTAGTGCACCTAATTGGACTGAACTACAATTACTAGTTTCTCATTCTGGGGACACTGTTACTGAACCGCGTCTCCGTCACGGCTCAACATTACGGCGGAGCCATTGTCTACGCGCGGAGTCAGCTGTTGTCGCTACAACAGACCTCGCTGCTACGGGAGAGGCCCGACATCCCCGACATCCCCAGGGAGCTGAGGAGGAAGTACAGGGGATGCAAGGCTGGACGTAAACAGCGGGAGAGGAAGCAGAGATATAAACCATATCTCCCTTCCATCACCATGGGGAACGTGAGATCGCTAGCGAACAAGATGGACGAGCTAGCAGTAGAACCTTTATTTAGCCAGGAAAATCAATTAAGAACAAATTCTTATTTTCAATGATGACCTGACAGGAGGCAAAAGGCTTCCTGAGGGGATGGGGGTTGGGAGGGGACTCCGGGCCCTACAGAACCCAGGAGACAACACAATGACACAGAGCAGAGATGACAGGCATAGCAGTTAAACATATAACATCTCTAAAACAATACTGCTATGGTTCTATCTGTCATTAAAATAATATAGAACATTCATCCATTCAATCATTCATTCATCCATTCATTCATTCCTTCATGGCAATGCATACTATAGGAGAGGTCAAGACATTGGTAGTGAGCATCAGGCAAAGCAGCTGCATGTGTGTACCAGGGTGTTTGTAATAGTGTCCTTGAAGGTGCGGGGGGAGAAAAAGGTCTTAATTTTCAAGGTTTTTTGTATAATATTCCAGCTATCAGCTGCTGCAAACTGAAAGGCGGAGCGGCCAAAGGATGTATGGGCTTTGGGGATCTTTAGCAGGATGTTTGTAGCTGACCGGGTGTTGTGCGTCGGGGGTGGGCGGAGTTGCAGTAATTGTGTGAGGTAGAAGGGGGTGGGGCCTAGGAGTGTTTTATAAACAAACATCAGCCAGTGGATGTTGGCCTGGTCTGAAGAGAGGGCCAGTTAGCCAGAGAGTACAGATCACAGTGATGGGTCCTGTAGGGGGCATTGGTGGCCAAGCGGATGGCGGAGTGATACAGAACGTCTAAATGATCGAGAGCTCCTTTACACGCCGAGCGGTAGATGGGATCACCGTAGTCGAACAGAGGAGGACAGTCATCTGGACCAGAGAGAGTTTAGCAGATGAAGATGAAGATGAATGAGGAGCGATTCCTATATAGAAAGCTGAGTCTAGCTTTAACCTTGGTCTGAATTTTGGAGAGATGTTCTGAGAATGACAGATTACTGTCAATCCAAAATCCAAGGTATTTATAAGATTTAACTATTTCGAGGTCTCGGCCTTCGGCGGTCACAATAGTGCCAGTTTGGGAGACACCACTGCGGCCAAGCCACATAATCTTGGTTTTAGTGGTGTTCAGGACCAGGCCAAGGGCAGAGAGATGTGACTGGATTCTCTGAAAACTATCCTGAAGAGTTTTCAGGACAGTATCTGGGGAAGGGCCAGCAGTGTACAGAATCGTGTCATCGGCATATAGGTGGATAGAGGAGTTGCCCACTGATTTATATATATTGAGAATAGGATGGGTGCTAGGATAGAGCCTTGTGGTACTCCCTTAGAGATGGATAGGGGCTGTGTTATCAGACTGTCAGATTTTACACACTGGGTGCGCATGGACAGGTAGTTTTCAAACCAGGCTATCGATTGGTTAGTGACACCAATGCATCTAAGCTTTCCCAGAAGCAGTTGGTGATCTACAGTGTCGAAGGTTTTGGCAAGATCGATGAAAATGGCAGCACAGTATTGTCTGGAGTCAAGGGCATTGATGATATCATTTAGGACTTTAAGAGTCGCCGTCTCACACCCATGACCTGCACGGAACCCAGACTGCATGTCAGATAGTATGTTGTAAGTCTTCAGAAACCATGTTAGCTGTTTGCAAACTAACTTTTCTAACACTTTCGCTATACAGGGTAGAATGGATATTGGACGATAGCAGTTGGGGTCAGCATGGTTTCCCCCTTTAAACAAAGGTTGCACTGAGGCTGCCTTCCAGGCAGAAGGTAGCACTGCTGTCTGTATGGACAGATTACAAAGGTGGGAGATAGCTTCTGCAATAATTGGGGCTGCAACTTTAAAAAAGAAGGGGTCTAGCCCATCAAGACCCCCAGGTTTGGGGTCAAGTTTACTAAGGACCTCCAGCACATCGTTCTCACTAATTTCCTGCAGGCAGAAGCTGTGACATGGGGCTGCGCTAGAGGGGCTGGGTGGCGGAGTGTTGGTGGGGGGCTTAGGAGGCGCTAAAGAGTCAAATAGGTTCCCACATTTAACAAAGTGCTGGTTAAAGAGCTCTGCTATGCGCTCATTACCGGTGACTACTGTGTCCTCAATAACGAGGGAGTTAGGGAGATGAGAGGATGGGGGTTTATTCTCCATCTCTTTCACTGTTTTCCAGAATGTCCTTGGAATGGATCCACAGAGGTTGAATTGATTATGGAAGTAATCAACCTTGGCTTTGCGGATAGCCTGTATAGACTTATTTCTAATTTTCCTGAATGATAGCCAATCGTCGTGGGATTTTGAGTGACGAGCCCTGCGCCAGGTGGAGTTCTTGAGGTGAAGCAGTTCAGCTAAATCTCGGTTGAACCAAGGACTGCATCGGTTTTTTAACCTCATTTTTTTTATGGGAGCGTGTTTATTGATTACCATACCAAAGGAGTCATAAAAGAAGGACCATGCAGCATCGATGTCAGGGATCAAACTAATTCTGTCCCACTTGATAGCAGCCAGGTCGTAGAGGAAGGCTTGTTCGTCTAAATGTTTCAGTATTCGCCTGTGAGTGGTAAGAACTGGCTGTTTAATTGTGCCGCCATTACGAATGCAGCCAATAAGACAGTGGTCACTGAGATCGCTACAGAAGACGCCAGTTTTGTACCTGTCAGGGTTATTTGTGAGGATGACATCAAGGAGGGTGGCTTTTTCTGGATTTTTGGTGTCATACCGTGTAGGAGTAAGGATAATCTGCGAGAGATTAAGAGAGTCCCATTATTTTTGGACCTGCACAGGAGGGTTGAGCATGTCCCAGTTTAGATCCCCCAGAAGCACAAACTCAGAATGAGTGTGGGGTGCCAGGAGGGTGCTGAGAGCAGGTAGGGTACATGCTGGGGCAGAGGGTGGGCGATAGCAGCCAGCGACTGTCAGTGTAGAGCTATTTGCCAGTTTAATGTTTACGATAAGTAGGTCAAATTGTTTGGGGACAGATTTACTAGTGGCGATAGAACACTGGAGGTGTTGCTTTGTGAATATAACTACTCCACCCGCTTTAGATGATCTATCCTGCCTAAACACATTATAACCAGCGATGCCGATGTCAGAGTCTGGGATATTCTTCTTCAGCCAAGACTCAGTGATGACAAGTACCTCCGGATTTGAGCTGTGAACGAGTACTTTTATCTGGTCAATTTTTGGCAGTAAGCTTCTAGCATTTACATGTAGAAAACCTAAAGCTTTACGAGAGCAGAAGTCAGGGAAACTCAGATCATTGTGACAGCGGGCCTGGGCCTGGTGAGGACCCAGCGGGTGTACCGGGAGAGTAGCGTGCTTTGTTTCACAGAGACGTGGCTCCACGAGGACACCCCGGACTCCAGTTACCGCGGACGGCTTTCTGACCGTCCGAGCGGACAGGACGCACCGGGAGAGTGGCAAGAGGAAAGGTGGGGGACTTGCTATCCTCGTTAACAACAAGTGGTGTAACCCTGGACATGTTACTGTGAATGAACGTGTGTGTAGCCCGGACATTGAACTGCTGGCCGTGAGTCTGCGGCCATACTATCTGCCGCTAGAGTTCTCCCACGTGCTTCTCCTTGTTGTTTACATTCCACCGTCGGCAAACGCAGCGCTCGCGTCTGACGTCACCCACTCCGTCGTCGCGAGACTTCAGACACAGCACCCAGAAGCATCTCAAGCATATCATCGCGATATCTGGGGACTTCAACCACGTGACTCTGGCTGCAACACTGCCCACCTTCAAGCAGTTTGTGGACTGTCCCACCAGGGAAAACAAGACACTGGACCTGCTGTATGCCAATGTTAAGGAGGCATACAGCGCCACCGCCCTTCCTCCTCTTGGAAGGTCAGACCACAACCTCATCCACCTTCAGCCCCTGTATAGGCCTCTAGTCCAGCGGCTGCCTGTGACCATAAGGACTGTGAGGAGATGGTCACAGGAGGCCGATGAGGACTTGCGGGGCTGCTTTGAGTCAACAGACTGGGATTTCCTCTGTGATTTGCATGGAGAGGACCTTGATGATCTCACGGAATGTGTAACAGGGTTCAATCAACTTCTCAAATCAAAATCAAATCAACTTCTGTGTGGACAGTGTTGTTCCCACAGAGACTGTACACTGTTTCCCCAACAACAAGCCGTGGGTCACCCGAGACATCAAGGTCCTGCTCAATGAGAAGAAGAGGGCCTTCAGAGACGGGGACAGGGAGCAGATGAGGCGGGTTCAGAGGGAGCTGAAGGAGAGGATCCAGCAGGGCAAAGACAACTACAGGAGGAAGCTGGAGCACAAACTTCAGCAGAATAACCTGAAGGATGTGTGGAGTGGCATGAGGAGCATCACTGGCTACAAACAACCTGGTAGCCAGACAATAGGGGGGGGTCCTGACCGGGCCAACGAGTTGAATTTGTTTTTCAATAGATTCAATGAGTGGGCTCCGGTCTACCCCTCCCCCAGCTCCTCTACAACCATTCCCCTCCAGCCCTCCAGCCCTGCTGTCCCCCCTCCCCCACCGTCCCTCTCCAGCGACAACATACCTGTTCTCTCTCCCCCACCACTTCCTCACCCCTCCCCCATCAACACAACAGAGACTCTTCCTGCCCCCACACACGGCACACAGACCTTCACAGCTGAGCAGGTGAGGAAAGTGCTGTGCAGGCTCCACCCAGGCAAGGCTGCAGGTCCTGACGGCGTCAGCCTGAGGGTCCTCAAAACATGTGCTGCCCAGCTGAGTGGAGTCCTGCAGTACATCTTCAACCTGAGCATGAGACTGGAGAGGGTCCCTGTGCTGTGGAAGACATCCTGCCTGGTGCCGGTTCCGAAGAAGGCACGTCCCAGCACCTCAAACGACTACAGACCGGTGGCGCTGACGTCCCACGTGTCGAAGTCCTTTGAGAGGCTGGTCCTGTCGCTTCTTCGGCCCCTGGTCAGATCATCACTGGACCCTCTTCAGTTTGCCTACCAGCCGAAACTGGGAGTGGAGGACGCCATCATCTTCATGCTTCATCGTGCCTACGCCCACTTGGACAGACCCGGGACCACTGTGAGAATCATGTTTTTTGACTTCTCCAGTGCGTTCAACACCATCCGGCCTGCCCTGCTGGGGAGTAAGCTGACGGCGATGAAGGTGGACTCTTCCCTGGTTTCCTGGATTACAGACTATTTGACGGGTCGTCCACAGTTTGTCAGACTGCAGGACTGTGTGTCTGACACTGTGGTCAGCAGCACTGGTGCTCCACAGGGAACGGTTCTTTCCCCATTCCTGTTCACCCTGTACACCTCAGACTTTCAGTTCAACTCAGAGGACGACTCTGCAGTTGTTGGTTGTGTCAGCGAGGGAAACGATGAGGAGTACAGGGGCGTCGTGGACTCCTACGTTGAGTGGTGTGAGCTGAACCACATGCAGCTTCTTCGCTGTCGTGTGCTGGGGAAGCAGGTTGAGGTCAGCAGACGCCAACAAGATCAGCAGGATCGTCAGGAAGGCTGGCGCTGTCCTGGGGGTCCAGCTGGACTCCTTGTTGGTGGTGTCTGAGAGGAGGACAACTCTCACCCTCTCCATCAGGTGCTGACCTCATACAGAAGCACCTTCAGCAACAGACTCATTCCACCCAGGTGTACCACAGAACGCCATAGGAAGTCCTTTCTTCCTGTGGCCATCAGTCTCTATAATTCATCTACCTCGGGTCGTGAGAGGGACAGTGGAGACTCAGTGACCTGAGGCCAACGCACTGTTATTATTATTATTATTTTGGTCAACGCACTGTAAATCCTTTCACTGTAATTTTGCACTGTAAATTCAATTTCACTTTTCACTTTTCACTTGTCACTTTTTCAGTATTCATCTGAGTTATTTATTAGTATTTTATTACTGCCAATTTGCACTATACATATTGTTGTGTATTGTATATACCTACGTATTACTGTAATAATACTGTAAATTGTGCAATTCATCTGTCAATACATTTAGATTTCATTTAGATATCATTTAGTTATATTTTGTTTATTCTAGTTTAGTTTAGTTTAGTTTGTTGTTATTTAGTTTTTAGGTATTAGTATATTTTGTGTGCATTTATTCCCCCTGTTTCAACTGTTGCACCTTAATTTCCCTCGGGATAAATAAAGTCATCTTGAATCTTGAATCTTGAATCTTAATGGGCGGGGGGAAAGTACCCTACAGGAGCAGAGCAGAGTCTCTCCTGCTACACAGGTATGGAAGAATGAAATGATAAAAGCAGTTAGACATCAAGATTATTAGAATTTGATTTGTTACTTTTCACTTTTTTCTGACCAAAAAGGTCTCAGGGAGTGCTTAGTATTGCCCAAAACATCAATAATAAGATTAATATTAAGCAGACTGCATAAATAGAAAATAATGTCTGCAACAAAGTGAACATAAACAGCTTGCCTGTAAATAGTTTGCAAAGAAACATCTCATGCAAATGAATGTTGCAACAAGTAGACCACTTTAAGAGACTGAATAACAAAGAGACAGAGTGAACAATCCTTGTTCACATTCTAAGCTGTAAAATTACATTGAAACAGTGTAAACTTTAGTGGCATGAGTCCAGTCAACAGGTTGATGGAGTCTATTGTTCTTTTAACCAATTGCTCAGACACACAAGCTTGTTTACATTTTCAGATGAGAGAGCTGACCTCTTCTTCTGCACAATGTGCCCTGCCAGAGGAAACCCTCTCTGGCA
>JANIIK010003464.1:0-10691 GCA_027704905.1 Muraenolepis orangiensis
AGGGGGCGATGGGGCGCCGCCCCCCCTAAACCACACGCACAAACAAAATATAAAAAAATAAAATAAATAAATAAATAAAATATATATATATATAAATTGTCAATATGTGTGTGTTTAAAATATGGAATGCACCCAGAAATATGTGTAAAATATGATTTTAAAATCATTTGCGCAACATAATATGCTTTTCCTAGTACACATATGCCTAGTACACTGTGGCCGTGTTCCATTTCAGGGTCTGCAGCCTTAAGGGCGCATTTGAATGACGATGCTGGGGGGGCTGTAGAGAAATAGCCCTACGGAGGCGGGTCTCTGTAGCAGTTTAGCCAATTGATGATTCAAGATATAAACACGCTACATAAAATGTAGCCAATCAGCGTCCTCAAAACGTCCAGGAGGGCTGTTTTCAAACAGCCCTCCCGGAAGACTTTGGAGCATCGAGCATCCAGCATCGTCATTTGTGTGCGTCACAGTGTACTACTAGGAAAAGCATATTATGCTCTGTCTCTGCGGGCGCCATTTTAACTACAACAAGTTCAACAATGGCGAGCGTGAGCACTACCCCAAGACTCAACCCGGTCCCTAACTCGGTGAAATCTCTCATTCAAGAGCCGTTTGAGAGAAGAAGTTTGCCGGACAAACTTAAGGTGAAAGATCTGGGCCCAGATCAACCTGATATTGTTATCAAACAGCATCAGGCGGGTGTTGTTTTTTTTGTCTACATGTCCCAATCAGGGTTTCCGTTAGCCGGTATTTACCGTTTTTTAGCGGGTAAAAATGATAAAAAAACGGTAATTTAAAAAGCTGCCGGTCAAAATGTCCGGTAATAATGCGGGGAGGGGTTTCAGTATGGTGGGCTCAGGATTGAATCGCTGCTGTTTGCAGATGATGTGGTCCTGTTTGCGCCATCAGTATATGACCTTCAGCACTCACTGGATCGGTTTGCAGCGGAATGTGAAGCGGCTGGGATGAGGATCAGCACCTCCAAATCAAGGCCATGGTTCTTAGCAGGAAACCGGTGGATTGTCTACTCCAAGTAGGGAGGGAGTCCTTATCCCAAGTGAAGGAGTTCAAGTATCTCGGGGTCTTGTTCTCGAGTGAGGGGAGGATGGAGCGTGAGATTGACAGGAGAATAGGTGCAGCGGGAGCGGTATTGGGTGCACTTTGGCGCACCGTTGTAACCAAAAGAGAGCTGAGCCAGAAGGCAAAGCTCTCGATCTACCGATCAGTCTTCATTCTTACCCTCACCTATGGCCATGAGCAATGGGTAATGACCGAAAGGACGAGATTGCGAATACAAGCGGCCAAAATGAGTTTCCTCAGGAGGGTGGCTGGTATCTCCCTGAGGGATAGGGTGAGAAGCTCAGTCACTCGTGAGAGACTTGGAGTAGAGCCGCTGCTCCTTCGCGTAGAAAAGAGCCAGTTGAGGTGGTTTCGGGCATCTAGTAAGGATGCTTCCTGGTCGCCTCCCGAGGGAGGTTTTCCAGGCACATCCAACTGGGAAGAGACCACGGGGCAGACCGAGGTACAGGTGGGGTGATTACATCTCCACACTGGCCTGGGAACGCTTCGGGATCCCCCAGTCAGAGCTAGTCGATGTTGCCAGGGAGAGGGAAGTTTGGAGTCCCCTGCTGAAGCTGCTACCTCCGCGACACGATTACGGATAAGCGGGAGAAGATGGATGGATGGATGGATGTATTATATTGTATTATATTGTCTTCATCACCAATATCCTTTGTTTGTCAACCACTTTGTTGTGCCGATTCTGTCTAAGAGAATTTAGCGTGGCCGCGCTAGCCATGAATATCAATACCGCCCCCCTGGTGTTTGTGAGAAGACATTACGTATACTTTTTGTTATGTTGGTCCACAAACTCCTTACTGACCGACACAGGGCAGTTGAATTGAAACTTTTAAGATTGCCATGCCGTGACTACTGCATACTATAGAGAAGAATGGGAAAATAACATTGATTCAAGCTGAAATCATACAAGGTCCCAGTTAGACTAGGGGTTTTATTAGGCAGTTGGGCGCCAGCAGTGCAGTTAGATGTCCACTTTGCGTGTCCATGCTGATTGTGGCTTGTTCTTTATTTACTGCAGTAGCAGAAGATCCGACGAAACCACAACGTCTTCTTCTTTGTCACCTCCACAGTCTCCTGTTCGGTAATAATAAATAAGGAACACTAACGATCAATCTACAGCAAAAATACCCCACATATATGTCCTCGTAAGGCAGTACTTTGTAGCTTATACTGGGGAATAACAGAAAGCTGTGTTACTGTGTAGGACACCACATCGTGGCCTGTGTGATCCTACACTAGGATCTGGGATAACTGACCTCAGGGGAGGCCTGGAACTTGCACTGGTGCTCTTCATGGAGACACTCTGCTGCTCCCATGACGTCGTCAGGAGAGCCTCCGGAGGTCTGGAGGTATTCAAGGACCTCTGAGGCGATCAGGGAGCAGGCCAGCAGGGTGTTCTGGGGGTCCTCCAGGAGCCTCTTCCTGCACAGGTGCACACCGGGCAAGGCCTCTTCCAGCCTCGCCTGGAGGACTGAGCGGAGCTCCAGGCCCAGTCTTTCCTGTTGAATGACCTGACCTTCAATTCCTCTATACATATTAAACAACAACGATTGCATCTATACACACGTATGCCATGCATTTCACCAAATGCAAATAGTTCCAATTACTGGTATTCAATATATAAGGAAACCCCTGCTGGTTTTCCATACATGGATGTGACAGAGGGATCTTTTTCTACTTTAGCTATTCCTGTTTAAACAAATGTCATCCTGGTCTGGTTTTATAACTGAACCTAAAGCAGACCTCCTGCCCGGGGTCCTTCAGGCACTCCAGAGTGTGTTGGAACACCAGGTTGTTCCGGTACACAGTGGACTCTTTCTGCAGCAGCCGGTGCACTTCCCGGACAACCATCTTGTCAAAGGCCCGGTACCGGAGGAAGTGGAACGGGTAGCGTCTTATGTCCCGGCCTTTGAAGAGCTTGTCCACAATGAATCCAACGGTGGTCCGCTGGATCGGAACCGTGTCCTGTTTTACAGAGGAAGACGCCTGGACTAATTAGTGTGTCTAAAACTAAATGAGTTTATAATTATACTATGCACATGTATGCAGAGCTAGACTTGAAGTATATCTCTGTTGTGTCTCGATGAACCTACAGGAGTGGAGATGGAGTCACACTCTCCTGCCGCTGGAGGAGGCAGGTCACACCAGCCGCGGGTGTCGGGGTGCTGCTTCCGGGGGCCATCCAGACAGCCGCGCAGAACGTCGGGGTCGACCGCGGGAGTGTCCCAGATGACGGGTGTCTCCATCTCCTGCTCCAGGGAGCTGGGAGCTGAGAGAAGAACCAGATGAGAAGATGAATATAATTGAATCCCTTGTTAGGGGCTCATGAAATTGGGCAACATATTGTTTGTTGCAAATTGTCAATTGACTTATTGTCTATTTACTATGGTAAATAATGAAGAAATACATTTGCAGTTGTTGTTGTTAGGTTTCAATTAAACGGGCATTACACCTATTGCTTTTCAACTTAACTTTTTAACTTAATTGAATTTAAAGTTAATTTATTAATGATTTTTTTATTCTTTAGTACAGCCCAACGTGATTACCTTGGGTGGGGATGGAGGTCTCCTTAAGCCTCAAGTCTGAGTGGTAGCCGGCCAGCACGGCCTCCACAACCACAGAGAAGGCCATGGAGAAGAACAGATCAAGGCCCTTCAACAGAGAAGAGAGAGAAGACTGCTGAGCATCTCGGAGGCGGATGTGCACCGCACCTTCAAGCGGCTGAACATCCGTAAGGCGGCAGGCCCCCGACAACATCCCGGGCCACGTCCTCAGAGCATGCGCAGACCAGTTGGCAGGAGTCTTTGCAGACATCTTCAACCTCTCTCTGTCCCAGGCTGTTGTCCCCGCGGTCTTCAAGATGTCCACCATCGTGCCTGTCCCTAAACAACCCAAGGTAACATGCCTGAATGACTATAGACCTGTAGCCCTCACCTCGATTGTTAGCAAATGCTTCGAGAGGTTGGTCAAGGACTTTATTTGCTCCGTGTTACCTGCCACACTGGACCCATGGCAATTTGCATATCGTCAAAATAGATCCACGGACGACGCAATTGCCATGGCCCTCCCCACCTGGAGGGAAAGAACTGTTATGTGCGAATGCTGTTTGTGGACTACAGCTCAGCGTTCAACACAATAGTTCCTGCCAAGCTCGACACCAAGCTTAGAGGTCTAGGCGTACCCCCATCCACGTGCAGCTGGATACTGGACCTCCTGTCGGACCGCCGCCAGGTGGTGAGGATGGGCAGCACCACATCAGAGCCACTGACCCTCAACACGGGAGCCCCCCAGGGATGCGTGCTGAGCCCTCTCCTCTACTCCCTCTACACCCACGACTGCATGGCTATGCACAGCTTCAACGTCATCGTCAAGTTTGCTGACGACACGACAGTGATGGGCCTGATCGCCGGTGACGACGAGACAGCCTACAGGGAGGAGGTCGGATCGCTGGAGCAGTGGTGCCAGGAGAACAGCCTCGCCCTCAACGTCAAGAAGACCAAGGAGCTGATCGTGGACTTCAGGAAGCAGAGGGGAGAGCACAGCCCTATCTCCATCGACGGCGTTGCAGTAGAGAGGGTCAGCAGCTTCAAGTTCCTCGGCGTGCACATCTCCGAGGACCTCACATGGTCCACGCACACCACACATGTGGTGAAAAGGGCCCAACAACGCCTGTATTTCCTCAGGCGTCTGAAGAAATTCAGCATGGGCCCCCGCATCCTGAGAACATTCTATAACGGCACCATCGAGAGTGTTCTTACAGGGTGTATCACCGCCTGGTACGGGAACTGCACCGCACTCGAGCGCAGAGCGCTTCAAGGGTGGTGCGGACGGCCCAGTATATCGTTGGAGGTGAGCTCCCCTCCCTCCTGGATATATACAGTCAGCGGTGCGTGGCCAAGGCCAAACAAATCATAAAAGACATTGCCCACCCCAGCCACGAACTGTACTCACTGTTACCGTCAGGCAGGTGATACCGCAGTATCAAGTGCCGTACAAATAGGCTTAGAGATAGCTTCCACAGTCATGCCATCAGGCTGCTGAACAAGGGCGTATAGCATATAACAATGTATATTTTATTACATTGATTTATATATACATATTGCTCTTTTCTGTGCCGATATTTTGCATTTTATAAATTGCATTTCTATTTTAATTAAAAATTTTTAACTTTATTCTATTTTTATTCAATTTTTATCTATTTCTTATCTTATTTTATAACTGCTGTCTGTCGTCGGGTATTGCACATAAGATTTTCACATCACTGCTTTATACTTGTGTAAACTGTGAAGTGACAATAAACTTGACTTGACTTGAAGTCTGAGTGGTAGCCGGCCAGCACGGCCTCCACAACCACAGAGAAGGCCATGGAGAAGAACAGATCAAGGCCCTTCAACAGAGAAGAGAGAGAAGACATCTTAAGCCAGTTCTCCTCCTCCAGTGATCATGTATACTGTTCTTAAGATTCAAGATGGGGTTGATCATTTGATGTTCTTGTTGAACTTCATAACCTCATGAAATATGTTAGCAGTGATCTACGGAGGACTACCTGGAGAGAGGTCTTCATCAGGCTGATATGCAGCAGTCTGGCCATTCCTCGGATGTCCCAGCCGGGAGGAGGGAGGCTGGTATCCACGGCGATGCCGGGCATCTTCCTCAGATCGCCCATGATGAAACCACTCATCTGTGAGAGAAGGAGGAGCAAGAATGAGAGGAAATGGAAGGCAGGGGGAGGAGGGATGAAGAAGGGACAGAAACAAAGAAGAGAGAGAAGAAGAAAGGTAGGAAACAAGTTTGCAGAAGGAGATATGACTGCTTCCACACCTGGTCAATAGATGTACATATTAACAGCTAGGTATTAACAGTAGGTTCGACTGAAGAAGAATATAATAGTGGCAGGATTGCCATAATACAATTGTAGTAGTAGTAGTAGTAGTAGTAGTAGTAGTAGTAGTAGTAGTAGGAGAAGTAGTAGGAGAAGTAGTAGTAGCAGCAGTACTACTAGTAGCAATAGTAGTAGTAGCAGTTTTTGCATTTTATAAATTGCATTTTTTTATTTTTATTTTATATTCCTTCTATTTTTTATTCTATTTTTTATTCTATTTTTATCTATTTTTATCTATTTTTATTTTATCTTATTCTATAACTGCTGTCTGTCGTCGGGTATTGCACACAAGAATTTCACATCACTGCTTTATACTAAACTGTAAACTGTGAAGTGACAATAAACTTGACTTGACTTGACTTGAGCAGCAGTACTACTAGTAGTATAAATAGTAGTAGTAGTAGTAGTAGTAATACTGCTGCTTGTAGGACCTACCCTGAGAGTGAGGGACAGGAGCAGCTGATGGCCCAGCTGTTCGTCGCCCTGCGGGTTCAGTGGGTAGATCCTCAGCATCAGCTGGACCAGCAGGTCGTTCACCGGGTCACAGCTGACGGTCAGCATAGAGCCGGGAGGAGGGCGCTTCACCGCCACTTTCATCCTCTGGATGAATGCAATACATGTGAATGCGTGTTTAGACGACCCCGATTATAAGACGACCCCTCTTTTTCAAGACTCATTTTTGGAAAAATACCTTTTTGAAGACCAAATCTTTTTTTTATAAAGAAAATAATTGTATTTGAAAATAATAACACACATCACACATTGTGTTCAAATTTGCCTAACTTGGCAAACAAAAACAAAACAGGTCTTATATTCGGGTCAATACGGTAGCTATGTAGTTTGTTTTGATCTTGTAAGATTATTTGTGTTTTTATGATGTATTATGTCTAAGCCGTATAGTGTTAAACTATCGCTTCATTAGCCAACTTCCAAACAGTTATGCAATTCAATCCAATAAAGCCATTGATTAGATGCTAATAGGTCCTGCAAAGCTCAGTCACTGACCAGCAGGTTCTCCTGGCTAGGTTCCAGCTGATCGGGGACCAGCCGGGCTATGCCGAGAGCCACCAGGTAGACCGTGTAATGCTGGAAGATGTGTGGAGTGGTGAGCAGAGACATCTCCAGACTGTCCCTGGGGACCAACTCCTGCTCCAGGTGGGCCATGATGGACTTGGCCAGCTGGAGGATGGACACACAAGACACACGCATGCTGCCACTCAGAGCTCAAACATATATATATATTATATATATTATATATTATAATATTTAACATTTAATTTAATTTTACCAGTTAAGGTTAATCTACATTAAAGCAAGCATTACAATAAATTACAAGTTGCTACACTGCACTTTATACTGTCAATAATGGAAAAAGCACAATGCATCTAAGGGAATTTCCTCTGGTAGCTGCGTTGATATCGTCCCCTCCTGTCCATCAGCTCCTGGTGTGTCCCCTGCTCCACGACGGCTCCGCCCTCCATGAATATGATGTGGTCGGCATGCTCCACGGTCTTCAGCTGATGGGCCACCACCAGCAAGGTCACGCCTTGCACCTTCTTCGCCACCTGACACACGCACGCACACATGCACACACACACATGGACACACACACACACACACACACACGCACACACACACGCACACACACACACACACACACACACACACACACACACACACACACACACACACACACACGGTTTGAGCCTTTGTACTTGAGGCCAGCAGTTACTCTAGTTACTTTTGCAATTTAAAACATAACAACATTACAACTAATAAACAAGGCAGTGCATTGCAAGCTTGAATAATTTTTGCAAAAACAGGATATTTATATTATAGGATGTTTCAAAACATCCTTTAACTCAGTTTCATTTGTGTGCGCGATGTCATTGTGTGTTAAAACCAAAAGTCAGATGTCTAGCATGTGTCACGCAGGGTTCTTTGCCGCCACACCGTTTCGCAATAGGGGTTCGAACCGGCATCCCCCGGGACTGCAGCCAAGCACCTAACCACTGGGCTTCTACAGCGTTATTAAGGCACTGGGAGTGAGGTCTACTCCTAGACTCTAGGGGTAGACCTCACTAGGTCTAGGGCCTAGAGGACACCGGCCACTCAGTTACAAATGTCCCGTCAATGGATCCCGTCAATGGTGTTGCCTACCGCTGGAAGCTAACGGTTCAGATTCATCTTCCTAATCAGATGGTTTCTCTCCCCGCTCTCATTGATTCAGGAGCGGACTGGAACTTCATTCTGGGAGTCAAGTACCATCGTTGGAATGAGGCTACAGGCGGCTAAATCTTCTAGTCAGTCCACTCCGTTGGCCAACGAAGAGTACCCGGACCTGTCTAAGGTTCCCAGAAGAAGTGTGAGTTTCACGTCACAGAGACTTGTTCTGTATCTCTCATGATGCGATTAAGATGGATCCTGTCAAGGTGGCAGCTGTGACCAAGTGGCCTACCCCCACCTCCAGACGGGAACTGCAACGTTTTTGGGGTTTTGCTCATTTCTATCACTGTTTCATCAGAAATTATAGCTCAGTGGCCGCTCCCCTTACTGCCCTCACATCTGTCAAGCAGCCGTTCACCTGGAACAGACTGGCTGAGGAGGCATTTGAGGTGCTCAAGTCACACGCTTGAGTGAAGAATGGTTCATTGGGTCATAGTTGGCTGTGGAAGTAAAAGGACGGTGTAGGACTATTCCGTATATCTTCTGTTATACATGATCAAGGTGAAGAGTTCGAAAAACGTATAATGTGGACTGGAAACCTACGCTTAACCTCGGGAAAAGACAATATAGAGAGGCTGCAAACATAATAATATATATAGCAACATGCTACTATATAATACATTATAGCTATACATATATAGCAACATGCGTCTATATAATAATAGTTATAGATATATAGCAACACGTTACTATATAATACAACAGTAATAAAGGAGTATGTTACTATATAGTAAATCATATACATAGTATAGTATAATTGGACATCGTATCGTCTCAATGTATGTAGTATGTAGTAGTATGTTCATATTAATATATATAACTATTATTTATTATATAGTATCATGTTCATATATATATAACTATTACGTATTATATAGTCAGGCAGTGTGCGAACTATACCACGGTCTCCGGGGGAGCCGGGATTTTCTTTTTTTGCGGTGGGGGGGGTGGAGGGGGTAAATGCTGATCCGTGCATTAATAGCAACAGCACAGACACAGGCCTATTATAAAGAGAAAATCGGTTGCACACGGGGTGGTGCCACAGGTCTACATTTACATGAAACGTCCCGATGGATCATGTTCATGTCAACAGATTTCCCGAGCATGTATGGGCTACGCAAACATCAACTTGATAATGAATAATCCACGGACCACCAATGTAACGTTTGACTGTTTAATTAAATCAACTTAAAATGACTCAAAAACAGGCTACATTGTTTCACATGGGCTATAGCCTATTATGGCTGTAGCCCACACAGAGCCGAACACACGTGATAAGAGCAGCCAGCGGCACCAACCATGAACAATATTAATATTAATAATACAGCTGTAGCACAACACAACCCTCTCACTGCCTGGAGAGACGCGACGCCACACACGCAACACAACGATGCACATAGCCCTTCTCTCGTGTGGCCTGCTTGCACGCTGCCCGCAGCTACACCCACTAGTAGTGGGTGGAGCTGCGGGCAGCGTGCAAGCAGGCGACACTTTTTTCATGAATCATAAACTCTAAATATAATTTTATTTCACTTATTTTACCTTTGAAAAAAAAAAACATGCCCAAAATGGAATTTATTTGGTCATCATATCAGTATTTTAGAGAGCTCCCCCCAAATTTCACAAACCATGTTCCCAGGGGAGCTCATGTCACCACTAGGGGAGCTATAGCTCCCCCTGCTCCCCTCCAGTTCGCACCCTGGTCTAAGGGCCAAAGCAATCGGGAATATTTTGGTTGAAGGATATTCTTCCCAGCAACCTAGAAAAATATCTGATTGGTTGCATTGTTTTTCCAACACAAAACCACTCAAATGCGTCGTGCATGGACCGAGAAAGACAAACAAATCAACGTAACACTGTAATATAACAGATCAACAACACAGATACCATTTTCATTTATTCATTTTATTTCATTGTATTACATTTTATTAATACAATTAATTCGTTCCAGGGTCTTCTCTTAATACCTTGAAGTCCCTGACGCTTCACAACTGCTATATACTATAAACAACACTATATACTACCTACTGTATACTAAACTATGTACTATAAACAACACTATATACTACCTACTATATACTATACTATATACTATAAACATCACTATATACTACCTACTATATAATATAAACAACACTATATACTACCTACTATATACTATGAACAACACTATATACTACCTACTGTATACTATACTATATACTATTAACAACTGTTGACAGAGTCACATGTGTCGCAAGAAACTAGTCATGACAACGAGGTCTTATTTAGCCTTAACTGGCGTGGTTTATTTTCATCTGTGCATTGCACCACTTGACCCGCTCTCCGTGAGAGCTAGAGAGCGAGAGATAGAAGGGGAGGGAACAATCCCTTATATATGACACCTGACGTCAGCTACAATAGCTGCGCCTCCTTACGCCTATAGCGCCCTCTTACTGTGGAACAGTTATAGTGCAGTTACATACAGACATATTAACACTTACACTTAATACTCCCACTT
>JANIIK010003465.1:0-10685 GCA_027704905.1 Muraenolepis orangiensis
CTTTGCTCTCTCCTCCCCTGCTCTCTCCTCCCTGCTCTCTCCTCCTCTGCTCTCTCCTCCTCTGCTCTCTCCTCCCCTGCTCTCTCCTCCCTGCTCTCTCCTTCTTTGCTCTCTCCTCCCCTGCTCTCTCCTTCTTTGCTCTCTCCTCCTCTGCTCTCTCCTCCCCTTCTCTCTCCTCCTTTGCTCTCTCCTCCTCTGCTCTCTCCTCCTTTGCGGCTCTCTCCTCCCCTGCAGCTTTCTCCTCTTCTGCTCTCTCCTCTCCTCTCCTCTCTCTCTCCTCTCTCTCTCTCTCTCTCTCTCTCTCTCTCTCTCTCTCTCTCTCTCTCTCTCTCTCTCTCTCTCTCTCTCTCTCTCTCTCTCTCTCTCTCTCTCTCTCTCTCTCTCTCTCTCTCTCTCTCAGGTCCTCATTCCACTCCCTGCAAATAAACCATACAGAAGAGAGTAGATACATCTACTATAGACTGTGTGTGTGTGAGTGTGTGTGTGTGTGTGTGTGTATGTGTGTGTGTGTGTGTGTGTTTGTGTGTGTGTGTGTGTGTGTGTGTGTGTGTGTGTGTGAGAGTGTGTGTGTGTGTGTGTGTGTGTGTACGTGTGTGTGAGTGACCATGCATGGATGGTGTGTTGCTGTGTTGTTATTTGTTTGTGTGTGTGTGTGTGTGTGTGTGTGTGTATTTGTGTGTGTGTGTGTGTGTGTGTGTGTGTGTTGTGTGTGTGTATTTGTGTGTGTGTGTGTGTGTGTGTGTGTGTGTGTATGTGTATGTGTACACTATATAGTCCCACGGTGTTCGGCTCGAACAGCAGTTCCCTCCATCTGTGCACCAGCCACCTATTATCTCTGTCACACACATGCACACACACACACACACACACACACACACACACACACACACACTGCACACACACACACACACACACACACACACACACACACACACACACACACACACACACACACACACACACACACACGCACGCACGCACGCACACACACACACACACACAAAGAGACAATAGTGTGGCACTTGATCCATGGCTTGTCCCGGCTCTTGTCTCCCCGTCGGCTGGAGAGGAGAGGGTGGACAGACGGTTCGACCGGAAACATCCCTCTCCGCTGTTTGTTGTTTCCGATTGGAATATGGCTCCTATACGGTCCCACGATTCTGGTTCACTAGCCGCAGGGTGGTCGATCCCCTTTGCTGTACTCTCGTATCCCTGTAGACAACATGCTGGAGGGAGACACAGAGAGAGAGAGAGAGAGAGAGAGAGAGAGAGAGAGAGAGAGAGAGAGAGGAGAGAGAGAGAGAGAGAGAGAGAGAGAGAGAGAGAGAGAGAGAGAGAGAGAGAGAGAACATACGAACATATGAACATACGAATGAGATATCGAATACGAATGAGTTCTTATACAAACCCTCTACAAAACCCTAACCCCTAAACCCCTAACCCTAACCCCCACTTTGGGAATAAACAACACAGATGTCCAAGGGTCTTGGGGAGTGTCACCTACGAGTGACACTTCACTGACCTTCACCCACTCGGGGAGTGCCCTATGGTGTCTCTGCTTCCCCTCCTGCTGCTCTCTTTCGGAGTGCTTAAGATTTGTCACAAGAACCCAAGCGGCCGCCGCCATCTGTAGGCGAGCCCAGCTTAGCCAGGGCCTTAAGCTGGGCTCCCTTTGGAATCAATGGAACTCAACCTGTCGATGAGCTGCCACGACAATCCGTGAGCGCGGTCCGTCATGGTGCGGTTGCTCCATACGGTACGGTCTTTTCCTGGACACGGGCATGTTGGGGAAGGTTAGATTAGATCTAACCTTCTAAAGATTCTTCTTAGATTTCTAAATCGCCCCAAGAAGGGACGTGACGTTGACGTTTCTCCTGATGTCCCGCCTTCTTGTTCGCTTGCCACCATGCCATTGGTCGGTCACATGAAGGCTACAGCTTAAGCCCTGTGCACGCAGACACATTGGTCAAACTGCATCTCAATCATTTCCCCCCCCCCCCCCCTCCAAACCAGAATATGGTGACCCTATTGGAGCAGCAGGATAGCTCATAGTCTGTTGGGACTCGGCTTGGGAACCGCAGGGTCGCCGGTTCAAGTCCCCGAAACACCCTGGGCACTGCCGAGCTTCCCTTGAGCAAGGCAACCAGACCCCTACACACTGCTCCCCCTACAGGGCAGCTGTATATACAATAGCTGGCCCACTGCTCCTAATACTAGGATGGGTTAAAATGCAGAGAAACTAATTTCTCTGTGTGTGAGTGCATGTCCGGTCATACCCGCCGTCGGTTCCACAGCATCCGTACAGGGACTAGCAGGGTCAAGGGTTGTTTTCATCCACATGCAGGGTACCTACTGAACTGCCACTATCATAACATCGTCATTAACATTACACTATCATAACATCGTCATTAACATTACACTATCATAACATGGTCATTAACATTACACTATCATAACATTGTCATTAACATTACACTATCATAACATCGTCATTAACATTACACTATCATAACATTGTCATTAACATTACACTATCATAACATGGTCATTAACATTACACTATCATAACATCGTCATTAACATTACACTATCATAACATTGTCATTAACATTACACTATCATAACATGGTCATTAACATTACACTATCATAACATGTCATTAACATTACACTATCATAACATTGTCATTATCATTACACTGTCATACTTTGCTGGACTTTCTGGACTCATTACAGTGACTGCACTGTATTCATGATGCTGCTGCCCTACTGGCACTTTAAAATGTTTATACATTTTTTTGCACAATTCAAAACAGATATATATCATCCATCAGTCACTTTATTGTTCTTTTTACGTTCATTTTTATTGTTTATAGTATTTTAATAGCATTGTAAATCTAAAAAGTCACACTGCTGGAGGGAATGGAGAGTAAGCATTCCATTGTACTTCCATTGTACAATAAAGATTGCATCTTGTATCTTGTATCTTGTATCTTGTATGCAACCAATAAAGAGCATTCTCTCCTCCAGATTCAGCTTTAGATATTTGTATGGTGTCTACCCCGAGTACGCTCAGAACACATGCAGTGTTCCAATACAATTTTCCCTTCTCCCTCGCAAAATGCACAAACACACACGCACACGCACACTTTCTCTGCTTTAAAATTAAATGTTCCTTGTGTCTTGTCCCCTGTCTTGTCCCGTGTCTTGTACCCTGTCTTGTACCCTTGTCTTGTCCCCTGTCTTGTCCTTGTGTCTTGTCCTCATGTCTTGTACCCTTGTCTTGTCCCCTGTCTTGTCCCCTGTCTTGTCCCCTGTCTTGTCCTTGTGTCTTGTCCTCATGTCTTGTACCGTGTCTTGTCCCGTGTCTTGTCCTTGTGTCTTGTCCTCATGTCTTGTACCGTGTCTTGTCCCGTGTCTTGTACCCTGTCTTGTACCCTGTCTTGTCCCATGTCTTGTACCGTGTCTTGTACCGTGTCTTGTACCCGTGTCTTGTCCCGTCTTGTCCTTATGTCTTGTCCTTGTGTCTTGTCCCGTGTCTTGTCTTGTGTCTTGTACCTTGTCTTGTACCCTGTCTTGTCCCCTGTCTTGTACCGTGTCTTGTACCGTGTCTTGTCCCGTGTCTTGTCCCGTGTCTTGTACCGTGTCTTGTCCCGTGTCTTGTACCGTGTCTTGTACCCGTGTCTTGTCCCGTGTCTTGTCCCGTGTCTTGTACCCGTGTCTTGTCCCGTGTCTTGTACCGTGTCTTGTCCCGTGTCTTGTCCCGTGTCTTGTACCCGTGTCTTGTCCCGTGTCTTGTACCGTGTCTTGTCCCGTGTCTTGTACCGTGTCTTGTCCCGTGTCTTGTACCGTGTCTTGTACCGTGTCTTGTCCCGTGTCTTGTACCGTGTCTTGTACCCGTGTCTTGTCCCGTGTCTTGTACCGTGTCTTGTCCCGTGTCTTGTACCGTGTCTTGTCCCGTGTCTTGTCCCGTGTCTTGTACCGTGTCTTGTCCCGTGTCTTGTACCGTGTCTTGTACCGTGTCTTGTCCCGTGTCTTGTCCCGTGTCTTGTACCGTGTCTTGTCCCGTGTCTTGTACCGTGTCTTGTCCCGTGTCTTGTCCCGTGTCTTGTACCGTGTCTTGTACCGTGTCTTGTCCCGTGTCTTGTCCCGTGTCTTGTACCGTGTCTTGTCCCGTGTCTTGTACCGTGTCTTGTCCCGTGTCTTGTACCGTGTCTTGTCCCGTGTCTTGTACCCGTGTCTTGTCCCGTGTCTTGTACCGTGTCTTGTACCCGTGTCTTGTCCCGTGTCTTGTACCGTGTCTTGTCCCGTGTCTTGTACCCGTGTCTTGTCCCGTGTCTTGTACCGTGTCTTGTCCCGTGTCTTGTCCCGTGTCTTGTACCCGTGTCTTGTCCCGTGTCTTGTACCCGTGTCTTGTCCCGTGTCTTGTACCGTGTCTTGTCCCGTGTCTTGTACCGTGTCTTGTCCCGTGTCTTGTACCCGTGTCTTGTCCCGTGTCTTGTACCGTGTCTTGTACCCGTGTCTTGTCCCGTGTCTTGTCCCGTGTCTTGTCCCGTGTCTTGTCCCGTGTCTTGTCCCGTGTCTTGTCCCGTGTCTTGTACCGTGTCTTGTACCGTGTCTTGTCCCGTGTCTTGTACCGTGTCTTGTACCGTGTCTTGTACCCGTGTCTTGTACCCGTGTCTTGTACCGTGTCTTGTCCCGTGTCTTGTACCCGTGTCTTGTACCGTGTCTTGTACCCGTGTCTTGTACCCGTGTCTTGTACCGTGTCTTGTACCGTGTCTTGTACCGTGTCTTGTACCGTGTCTTGTCCCGTGTCTTGTCCCGTGTCTTGTACCGTGTCTTGTCCCGTGTCTTGTACCGTGTCTTGTCCCGTGTCTTGTCCCGTGTCTTGTACCGTGTCTTGTACCCGTGTCTTGTCCCGTGTCTTGTCCCGTGTCTTGTACCGTGTCTTGTACCCGTGTCTTGTACCCGTGTCTTGTACCCGTGTCTTGTCCCGTGTCTTGTACCCGTGTCTTGTCCCGTGTCTTGTACCGTGTCTTGTACCCGTGTCTTGTCCCGTGTCTTGTCCCGTGTCTTGTCCCGTGTCTTGTACCCGTGTCTTGTCCCGTGTCTTGTACCGTGTCTTGTCCCGTGTCTTGTACCGTGTCTTGTCCCGTGTCTTGTCCCGTGTCTTGTACCGTGTCTTGTACCCGTGTCTTGTACCGTGTCTTGTCCCGTGTCTTGTACCGTGTCTTGTCCCGTGTCTTGTACCGTGTCTTGTCCCGTGTCTTGTCCCGTGTCTTGTACCGTGTCTTGTCCCGTGTCTTGTACCGTGTCTTGTCCCGTGTCTTGTACCGTGTCTTGTCCCGTGTCTTGTCCCGTGTCTTGTACCGTGTCTTGTCCCGTGTCTTGTCCCGTGTCTTGTCCCGTGTCTTGTACCGTGTCTTGTCCCGTGTCTTGTACCCGTGTCTTGTCCCGTGTCTTGTACCGTGTCTTGTCCCGTGTCTTGTACCCGTGTCTTGTACCCGTGTCTTGTACCCGTGTCTTGTCCCGTGTCTTGTCCCGTGTCTTGTACCGTGTCTTGTCCCGTGTCTTGTACCGTGTCTTGTCCCGTGTCTTGTACCGTGTCTTGTCCCGTGTCTTGTACCGTGTCTTGTCCCGTGTCTTGTACCGTGTCTTGTCCCGTGTCTTGTCCGTGTCTTGTCCCGTGTCTTGTACCGTGTCTTGTACCGTGTCTTGTCCCGTGTCTTGTCCCGTGTCTTGTACCGTGTCTTGTCCCGTGTCTTGTACCGTGTCTTTACTGTCTTGTACCGTGTCTTGTCCCGTGTCTTGTACCGTGTCTTGTCCCGTGTCTTGTACCGTGTCTTGTACCGTGTCTTGTCCCGTGTCTTGTCCCGTGTCTTGTCCCGTGTCTTGTACCGTGTCTTGTACCGTGTCTTGTCCCGTGTCTTGTCCCGTGTCTTGTACCGTGTCTTGTCCCGTGTCTTGTACCGTGTCTTGTACCGTGTCTTGTACCGTGTCTTGTCCCGTGTCTTGTACCGTGTCTTGTCCCGTGTCTTGTACCGTGTCTTGTCCCGTGTCTTGTACCGTGTCTTGTACCGTGTCTTGTACCCGTGTCTTGTCCCGTGTCTTGTCCCGTGTCTTGTACCGTGTCTTGTCCCGTGTCTTGTCCCGTGTCTTGTACCGTGTCTTGTCCCGTGTCTTGTACCGTGTCTTGTCCCGTGTCTTGTACCGTGTCTTGTCCCGTGTCTTGTACCGTGTCTTGTCCCGTGTCTTGTCCCGTGTCTTGTACCGTGTCTTGTCCCGTGTCTTGTCCCGTGTCTTGTCCCGTGTCTTGTACCGTGTCTTGTACCCGTGTCTTGTCCCGTGTCTTGTACCGTGTCTTGTCCCGTGTCTTGTACCGTGTCTTGTACCGTGTCTTGTACCGTGTCTTGTCCCGTGTCTTGTACCGTGTCTTGTCCCGTGTCTTGTACCGTGTCTTGTCCCGTGTCTTGTCCCGTGTCTTGTACCGTGTCTTGTCCCGTGTCTTGTACCGTGTCTTGTACCGTGTCTTGTCCCGTGTCTTGTCCCGTGTCTTGTACCGTGTCTTGTCCCGTGTCTTGTACCGTGTCTTGTCCCGTGTCTTGTCCCGTGTCTTGTACCGTGTCTTGTACCGTGTCTTGTCCCGTGTCTTGTCCCGTGTCTTGTCCCGTGTCTTGTACCGTGTCTTGTCCCGTGTCTTGTACCGTGTCTTGTCCCGTGTCTTGTCCCGTGTCTTGTCCCGTGTCTTGTCCCGTGTCTTGTCCCGTGTCTTGTACCGTGTCTTGTACCGTGTCTTGTACCGTGTCTTGTACCGTGTCTTGTCCCGTGTCTTGTCCCGTGTCTTGTACCGTGTCTTGTCCCGTGTCTTGTCCCGTGTCTTGTCCCGTGTCTTGTACCGTGTCTTGTCCCGTGTCTTGTCCCGTGTCTTGTACCGTGTCTTGTCCCGTGTCTTGTACCGTGTCTTGTCCCGTGTCTTGTACCGTGTCTTGTACCGTGTCTTGTCCCGTGTCTTGTCCCGTGTCTTGTCCCGTGTCTTGTCCCGTGTCTTGTACCGTGTCTTGTACTGTCTTGTCCCGTGTCTTGTCCCGTGTCTTGTACCGTGTCTTGTCCCGTGTCTTGTACCGTGTCTTGTACCCGTGTCTTGTCCCGTGTCTTGTCCCGTGTCTTGTCCCGTGTCTTGTACCGTGTCTTGTCCCGTGTCTTGTACCGTGTCTTGTCCCGTGTCTTGTACCGTGTCTTGTACCGTGTCTTGTCCCGTGTCTTGTCCCGTGTCTTGTCCCGTGTCTTGTCCCGTGTCTTGTACCCGTGTCTTGTACCGTGTCTTGTCCCGTGTCTTGTCCCGTGTCTTGTACCGTGTCTTGTCCCGTGTCTTGTACCGTGTCTTGTACCCGTGTCTTGTCCCGTGTCTTGTCCCGTGTCTTGTACCGTGTCTTGTCCCGTGTCTTGTACCGTGTCTTGTACCGTGTCTTGTACCCGTGTCTTGTACCGTGTCTTGTACCGTGTCTTGTCCCGTGTCTTGTACCGTGTCTTGTACCGTGTCTTGTCCCGTGTCTTGTACCGTGTCTTGTACCCGTGTCTTGTACCCGTGTCTTGTACCGTGTCTTGTCCCGTGTCTTGTCCCGTGTCTTGTACCGTGTCTTGTCCCGTGTCTTGTACCGTGTCTTGTCCCGTGTCTTGTCCCGTGTCTTGTACCCGTGTCTTGTCCCGTGTCTTGTACCGTGTCTTGTCCCGTGTCTTGTCCCGTGTCTTGTACCGTGTCTTGTCCCGTGTCTTGTACCGTGTCTTGTACCGTGTCTTGTCCCGTGTCTTGTCCCGTGTCTTGTACCGTGTCTTGTCCCGTGTCTTGTACCGTGTCTTGTCCCGTGTCTTGTCCCGTGTCTTGTCCCGTGTCTTGTCCCGTGTCTTGTACCGTGTCTTGTACCGTGTCTTGTCCCGTGTCTTGTACCGTGTCTTGTACCGTGTCTTGTACCGTGTCTTGTCCCGTGTCTTGTCCCGTGTCTTGTCCCGTGTCTTGTCCCGTGTCTTGTACCGTGTCTTGTCCCGTGTCTTGTCCCGTGTCTTGTACCGTGTCTTGTACCCGTGTCTTGTCCCGTGTCTTGTACCGTGTCTTGTACCCGTGTCTTGTACCCGTGTCTTGTACCCGTGTCTTGTACCCGTGTCTTGTACCCGTGTCTTGTCCCGTGTCTTGTACCCGTGTCTTGTACCCGTGTCTTGTACCCGTGTCTTGTACCCGTGTCTTGTACCCTTGTATAGTGGAGACAGCTGGATTATGCTGAACAACCCTCTCCTCCCACCACCCACCACCCACCCACTCCCTCCGCTATATAAACACTTTTTGAGCAACGGAAATAACTTGATCCATGGCTTGTCCCGGCTCTTGTCTCCCCGTCGGCTGGAGAGGAGAGGGTGGACAGACGGTTCGACCGGAAACATCCCTCTCCGCTGTTTGTTGTTTCCGATTGGAATATGGCTCCTATACGGTCCCACGATTCTGGTTCACTAGCCGCAGGGTGGTCGATCCCCTTTGCTGTACTCTCGTATCCCTGTAGACAACATGCTGGAGGGAGACACAGAGAGAGAGAGAGAGAGAGAGAGAGAGAGAGAGAGAGAGAGAGAGAGAGAGAGAGAGAGAGAGAGAGAGGGAGAGGGAGAGGGAGAGGGAGAGGGAGAGAGAGAGAGAGGATGGAGAGAGGTTTCTTTACTGATGCTGTGCTTCCGACTTCATGGATTTGTGGATCCCAAACTTTTGAAGGTACCCCCTCTAACATTGGACCTTGTGCTGTGTTCCTCCTCTAGCTCTCATCTGAGGTTACGTATGACGACAAGACAGTGTTATTGACTTTTTAAGGTCCTGCTGTGTCTGCCTCTCTGCCTATCATCTGATGTTACATATGAACATAATATGAATGAGTTCTCTGGAAGAGTAATTATACAAACCCTCTACAAAACCCTAACCTCTAACCCCTAACCCTAACCCCCACTTTGGGAATAAACAACACAGATGTCCAAGGGTCTTGGGGAGTGTCACCTACGAGTGACACTTCACTGACCTTCACCCACTCGGGGAGTGCCCTATGGTGTCTCTGCTTCCCCTCCTGCTGCTCTCTTTCGGAGTGCTGAAGATTTGTCACAAGAACCCAAGCGGCCGCCGCCATCTGTAGGCGAGCCCAGCTTAGCCAGGGCCTTAAGCTGGGCTCCCTTTGGAATCAATGGAACTCAACCTGTCGATGAGCTGCCACGACAATCCGTGAGCGCGGTCCGTCATGGTGCGGTTGCTCCATACGGTACGGTCTTTTCCTGGACACGGGCATGTTGGGGAAGGTTAGATTAGATCTAACCTTCTAAAGATTCTTCTTAGATTTCTAAATCGCCCCAAGAAGGGACGTGACGTTGACGTTTCTCCTGATGTCCCGCCTTCTTGTTCGCTTGCCACCATGCCATTGGTCGGTCACATGAAGGCTACAGCTTAAGCCCTGTGCACGCAGACACATTGGTCAAACTGCATCTCAATCATTTCCCCCCCCCCCCCCCCCCAAACCAAAATATGGTGACCCTATTGGAGCAGCAGGATAGCTCATAGTCTGTTGGGACTCGGCTTGGGAACCGCAGGGTCGCCGGTTCAAGTCCCCGAAACACCCTGGGCACTGCCGAGCTTCCCTTGAGCAAGGCAACCAGACCCCTACACACTGCTCCCCCTACAGGGCAGCTGTATATACAATAGCTGGCCCACTGCTCCTAATACTAGGATGGGTTAAAATGCAGAGAAACTAATTTCTCTGTGTGTGAGTGCATGTCCGGTCATACCCGCCGTCGGTTCCACAGCATCCGTACAAGGACTAGCAGGGTCAAGGGTAGTTTTCATCCACATGCAGGGTACCTACTGAACTGCCACTATCATAACATGGTCATTAACATTACACTATCATAACATGGTCATTAACATTACACTATCATAACATGGTCATTAACATTACACTATCATAACATCGTCATTAACATTACACTATCATAACATTGTCATTAACATTACACTATCATAACATTGTCATTAACATTACACTATCATAACATTGTCATTAACATTACACTATCATAACATTGTCATTAACATTACACTATCATAACATTGTCATTAACATTACACTATCATAACATGGTCATTAACATTACACTATCATAACATTGTCATTAACATTACACTGTCATACTTTGCTGGACTTTCTGGACTCATTACAGTGACACTGGCACTGTATTCATGATGCTGCTGCACTACGGGCACTTTAAAATGTTTATAACTCTTTTTGCACAATTCAAAACAGATATATATCATCCATCAGTCACTTTATTGTTCTTTTTACGTTCATTTTTATTGTTTATAGTATTTTAATAGCATTGTAAATCTAAAAAGTCACACTGCTGGAGGGAATGGAGAGTAAGCATTCCATTGTACTTCCATTGTACAATAAAGATTGCATCTTGTATCTTGTATCTTGTATCTTGTATGCGACCAATAAAGAGCATTCTCTCCTCCAGATTCAGATTTAGATATTTGTATGGTGTCTACCCCGAGTACGCTCAGAACACATGCAGTGTTCCAATACAATTTTCCCTTCTCCCTCGCAAAATGCACAAACACACACGCACACGCACACTTTCTCTGCTTTAAAATTAAATGTTCCTTGTGTC
>JANIIK010003466.1:0-10678 GCA_027704905.1 Muraenolepis orangiensis
AGTAGTTGTAGTAGTAGTATCAGTAGTGTTAGTAGTAGTAATAGTAGTAGTAGTAGTAGTCGTAGTGGAATAGTCGTAGTAGTAGTAGCTGTGAGTAGGTAGTGGTATTAATATTAGTAGTGTTGGTAGTAATAGTAGTACTATAAGTAGTGGATGGTAGTAGTAGTAGTAGTAGTATTATAAGTAGTAGTAGTCGTAGTAGTTGTAGTAGTAGTAGTAGTTGTAGTGAATGTAGTAGTAGTAGTAGTATTATAAGTAGTAGTAGTAGTAGTAGTTAGTTGTATTAGTATTAGTAGTATTATAAGTACTAATTAGTTGTAGTAGTAGAATAAGTATTTGTAGTAGTGGTTGAGTAGTAGTTGTGTTAGTAGTAGTAGTAGTAGTAGTAGCTGTGATAGGAGTAGTAGTATTAATATAGTATGGTAGTAGTTGTAGTAGTATAAGTAGTGGATGGTAGTAGTAGTAGTAGTAGTGTAGATAGTAGTAGTAGTAGTAGTATAAGTAGTGGATGGTAGTAGTAGTAGTAGTAGCTGTGAGTATTAGTAGTAGTATTAATATTAGTAGTAGTAGTAGTATAAGTAGTGGATGGTAGTAGATTTATAAGTAGTAGTAGTAGTCATTAGAAGATGTAGTAGTTGTATTAGTATTAGTAGTGGTAGTAAAAGTAGTAGTAATATTAGTAGTAGTTGTAGTAGTAGTTGTAGTGGTAGTAGTAGTAGTAGTTGTTGTACAAGTAGTAGTAGTAGTCATTAGTAGATGTAGTAGTTTTTATAGTAGTTAGTAGTAGTAGTATCAGTAGTAGTAGTTGTAATTGTAGTAGTAGTAGTAGTAGTACTACTCTCTCGTAGTAGTAGTAGTAGTAGTAGTAGTAGTAGCTGTGAGTAGTAGTATTAATATTAGTAGTGTTATTAGTGTTTAGTAGTAGTATCAGTAGTGTTAGTAGTAGTAGTAGTAGTACTACTCTCTCTCTCTCTCTCTCTCTCTCTCTCTCTCTCTCTCTCTCTCTCTCTCTCTCTCTCTCTCTCTCTCTCTCTCTCTTTCTCTCTCTCTCTTTACAGTACACTTTAACATTTTAATACGTTTAAAAAAAAGGTTGTTTTCTAACTTGATTCAACAATGTGTTCTAGGAATGGCCTCTGCTAAATCTTCCTGGTCTGAGGAGAACTTTTCCTGTTCCGTCTGTCAGGATGTGTTCAAGAGTCCAGTTTCCACACCATGTGGACACAACTTCTGTAGAGCCTGTATCACCACGTTCTGGGAGGACCAGGTCCACTTCAAATGTCCTGTTTGCAACGAGCTGTTCCACACAAGACCCGATCTACGGGTCAATACCCTCTTATCGGAGATGGTGGACGAGTTTAGACGGTCCGTACCGACCAAAGAGCAGCCTTGTGTTGAACCAGGAGAAGTTCCCTGTGACGTCTGTACCGGGACCCAGCTGAAGGCTGTCAAGTCCTGCCTAGTGTGTCAGAGCTCCTTCTGCCACTCCCACCTGGAGCCACATCAGAGAGTCGCAGGCCTGAAGAAACATAAGCTGGTCGAGCCTCAGGACCGTCTAGAAGACAGGATGTGTAAGAAACACAATTATCAACTTCTGGAGCTCTTCTGCCAGACTGAACAGGTGTGTGTGTGTCAGTTCTGTACAGAGACGGACCACAGGTCCCATCCTGTTGTACCTCTGAAGGAGGAATATGAGCTGAAGAAGGCCCAGCTGGGGAAGATAGAGTCTGAAGATCAGCAGATGATCCAGGAGAGACAAGGAAAGGTTCAGGAGATCAAAGACGCAGTAACGCGTAGCAAAGAAGACGCAGACCGAGAGCTAGCCGATGGTGACCAGGTCCTCGACGCTCTGATGAGCTGCGTTAAAAAGTGTCGGGATGATCACAAACAAACCGTTCAAGAGAACCTAAAATCCATAGAGAAACACACTGAAGGCCTCATCAAAGAGCTGGAGCAGGAAGTTAAAGATCTGACCAATAGGAGCTCAGAGGTGAAGCAGCTCTCACACACTGAAGACCACCTCCACTTCCTCCAGAGCTTCAGATCCCTGAAGAATCCTCCACACACCAGGGACTGGACCAGGGTGGAGGTCCCTCCTCCTCCGTCATGCGTATGGACCTTGAGGAGATCCCTGGATCAGCTGAAGGAGACACTGGACATGGAGATGAAGAAGCTGCCTGACCTGGAACCAGCTGTAAAGAAGTGCATGGAGAGGAAGAAGCTGCCTGCCCTGGAACCAGCTGTAAAGAAGTGCATGAAGAGGAAGAAGCTGCCTGACCTGGAACCAGCTGCAAAGAAGTTCAAGGAGATGAAGAAGCTGCCTGTCCTGAGGTCGACTCTAAAGACGTGTAAGTGTCTGTTTAGTTTGAGTCATCACAACAACACACTAACTCCTCAGATTGAAAGTCCATCCACACAGCAGGAGGTGACGTCCTACTGGGAATGAACATGATGGTGGACATCATGTATCTTATCAATATATTAATATATTGATGAGATACATGATGGTTGGTATCTTTTACATAATGCATAACCATCACAATGAATCCTTCTTCTGTAAAATACAACATATATTATTACTGTAACAATATTATTTATTAATGATGAGTATTATGAGTGTTATTATTATTAGACAATTTTATATTTAGAACATGATCTAAAATATATCTAATAATATATGTGAATAAGTATATTTTATATAATAATATATATCACTATATAATAATGTTTATATTAATAAATAAAATAAATAAACATTAATATATTATAATAAATCGATAACGTTATATTTATATATATAATCTATAATAATATATATTTTCATCATACTTTAGGTCCTAGGAAACTAGGCAACCTCTCCAATCAAAGTCACAATTGTAGTTATCCAAGGTTAATGTTGGCAACTGCTAGCGTTTAATGATGTCCTATCTATAAATCAAGAGAGTACTTTCCAATCAAGTACTTTTTCTTCCTCAGTGGTTATTCACGGCTCCACCCTAAAGGGCTTATTGAACTGACTCCAAACGGCTCATATCTTGATGACCTCATCAGGAGTATTTCTGTGTAGACTCATCATGTCTTTGGTTCTCTCTCCCATCAGATGAGTGTGAACTCACACTGGACCCAAACACAGCCCACAGAGGACTCTCTCTGTCTGAGGACAACAGGAAGGTGACGAGGGTTAGAGAGGAGGAGTCGTATCCTGATCACCTGGAGAGATTTGACTACCATCACCAGGTGTTGTGTAGAGAGGGTCTGACTGACCGCTGTTACTGGGAGGTGGAGGTAAAAGGAGGAGGTGTTGATATAGGAGTGACATACAGAGGAATCACTAGGAGAGGACGGGGTTATGACAGCTGGCTTGGATTCAACAACAAGTCGTGGAGACTTGATTGTTATAATGATGGTTACTCTGTCTGGTACAACGGTAGTATAAGAGCCATAGATCTCCCCCCCTCTAACAGAGTAGGAGTGTATGTAGACCGGCCTGCTGGCTCTCTGTCCTTCTACAGAGTGTCCCCAGATGGAGGAGGGTCCTCAGACACACTGACACTCATCCACACCTTCCAGTCCACATTCACCCAGGAGGACCTCCTCCCTGCGTTTGGGTTAGGGGTGATGGTTCCTCAGTGTCTCTGTGTCGCTTGTAGCAACACACATAGAGCACACACACACACATAGAAATACACACACACACACACACGTAGAAATACACACACACACACACAAATACACACACACACACACACATAGAAATACACACACACACACACACACTTACACAAACACATAGAAATACACACACACACACACACACTTACACAAACACATACACTTACACACACACACATAGAAATATACACTCACACACACACACACACGCATATAGAAACACAAACGAACACATGCACACAAACACAAACTTAGAAATAAACGTGTATGTATAAAAAGATATACACACACACACATAGAAACACACACACACATAGAACACACACACACACACACACATAGAACACACACACACACACACACACACATAGAACACACACACACACACACACACACTTTCACAAACACACATTTATATAATTAGACAGACGGGATTTGGACCGGATGTGGGTGGGATTTGGACCGGATATGGGCGGGATGTGTACCGGATGTGGTCGGGATATTGACCGGATGTGGGTGGGATTTGGACCGGTTGTGGGTGGGATTTGGACTGGATGTGAGCGGGATTTGGACCGATATGGGTGGGATTTGGACCGGATGTGGACCGGATGTGGACCCCTGAGAGAGGAGAAGGCTTGGAAGAAGGCATGAAGGAATATATCTTTTTTGTTCTAAAGATGCTGGAGAGATGCGGGGGGAATTCACTTTAACTGTTTGTTTGTTTGTAATGACCGAAAGGACGAGATCGCGAATACAAGCGGCCGAAATGAGTTTCCTCAGGAGGGTGGCTGGTATCTCCCTGAGGGATAGGGTGAGAAGCTCAGTCACTCGTGAGAGACTCGGAGTAGAGCCGCTGCTCCTTCGCGCAGAAAGGAGCCAGTTGAGGTGGTTCGGGCATCTAGTAAGGATGCTTCCTGGTCGCCTCCCGAGGGAGGTTTTCCAGGCACATCCAACTGGGAGGAGACCACGGGGCAGACCGAGGTACAGGTGGGGTGATTACATCTCCACACTGGCCTGGGAACGCCTCGGGATCCCCCAGTCAGAGCTAGTCGATGTTGCCAGGGAGAGGGAAGTTTGGAGTCCCCTGCTGGAGCTGCTGCCTCCGCGACCCGATTTCGGATAAGCGGGAGAAGATGGATGGATGGATGGATGTTTGTTTGTTTGTTTGTTTGCAGCAAATAATGTATTACGCTCTTGTCCATGTATGACCCATATAGATCTATAGATAGATATGTGTGTATATATGTATATATATATGTATACATCTGTCACTCATAGATTGACAGATTCTTGAAAGTAACACTTTATCTTTCTGTGTGTCACACACACACACACACACACACACACACACACACACACACACACACACACACACACACACACACACACACACACACACACACACTCACACACACACTCACCATTGTCTCACTGTGTGTGTGGTTGTGTGTTTGATGTGTTTTTGGAGATCATCATGAAATAAAGAATGTTCTAGAGACCCCAGAGAGATCTGTCCTCCTCTTATTAGAAATCACAAGCAGTTACAAGTTCATATATAGATATATATAATTACATATAGATCCATTGATCTATATATATTTAGATCTAAATATCTATCTATCTATAGATAGATCAAATCTATCTATAGATAGATAGATAGACCTGTTCTCTTATAAGAAATCACACGCAATTACAAGTAAATATATATAGATGTATAGAGAGAGATAAACTGTATGGAGATATATATATATCTATATCTAAACATAGATCTAGCAACATGGCTGCAGGTGTGTGTATATATATATCAAAGAGGGACCTAGTGAGGATCAGTCTACCCCCCGTGTCCCCCCTCAGTACATCCAAGGAGCAGAGCCTTCATGCTGAGTGGAGCCCTGAGTTCCTCCTACCTCCACCACGCCTCGTGGAGATGCACTGGACTGGAGGTTAAAGGTCACATTCAGACACTTCTGCAGACGGCTCTACTTCCCCATTGTAGTCGTCCAAATGGCTCTTACTCAGAGGCCTTGAAACAAGTAGAAGAAGAGCAGGACACTAGAGATTAGACGGGACACGGCCCTACAGTCAGTGGTTCAGTAAGTGGTCATGTGTTATGAATCAAGTTATGGACATATATATGACATAGCTTCTGTTGGAAACTCATTCTGTGTCTCTCTGTTGCTTCAAAGTGTTCCAAGTGTGTTTCTTTTTCATCTAAATATGGATCAATGGGAGGGGCTTTTAATAACTAGTAATGACTAACAGTTACATATCTATATCTGTATCTATATTGTGGCGCCCCGGGCTCCACTGGGAAGCATTCTGGGCAACCCTTGGGGCAGGTGGTGGAACAGCGGTACTACACCGCTGAGCTCCTAGCAGGATTGGCACCACGGAGAGCTCAGACGGTAACCGCCCACTCGTCAGGCCGAATGGGAAACACCTGGAGCGGCTCATCAGGCCTGACGCCGTGCACCTGGAGGGGGCCACTCAAGAAGCGGGAGACGAGGATAAAAGGAAGAGCATGAAACGAAGAGGTGGCGAACAGTATGTGGTAAGAGGCCGCAGGCCAACCCGGACTGAAAGACGCGGCGCGCTAGGTGCGCGTTGTATACGAATGCAGGATTGTAACTGAGTGTTTCTGTTCATGTGCCTTAACCCCTGGCAGCGGTGTTGCTGCCTAACGGGTGCATCAGGAGGCGGACCAACACCCCACGAGCCGGCCCCGGACAGCTACCCCGGAACGACCGAGAGAGGGGGAGATTGGACCCCAACCGGGAGGACCGTTTTGATTTGTAGTTATTCCCTTTTTCCCCTTTCCCCCACCTGTTTTAACAAATAAATCATTTGTTTTACCACCGCAACCGCTGTTGTCCTCCCTCCGCCAACGGGTGCATGCCACAATATATGCAAGGTGTGTACAGGGTGTGTGTGTGTGTGTGTGATTGGGGGAGAGACATGGTGTGATGCTCTCTCTCTCTCTTGTCAGTTCACAGTCCAAGACAATCGCACATCCACACATACCGTAGTTATGCTCTTCTATAGCCGTAGTTAAATGTGTGTCTATAGATATACACACACACACACACACACACACACACACACACACACACACACACACACACACACACACACACACACACACACACACACACACACACACACACACCACACTCACACACTCACACACACACTCACTATTGTCTCACTGTGTGTGTGGTTGTGTGTTTGATGTGTTTTTGGAGATCATCATGAAATAAAGAATGTTCTAGAGACCCCAGAGAGATCTGTCCTCCTCTTATTAGAAATCACAAGCAGTTACAAGTTCATATATAGATATATATAATTACATATAGATCCATTGATCTATATATATTTAGATCTAAATATCTATCTATCTATAGATAGATCAAATCTATCTATAGATAGATAGATAGACAGTGACTGTCTGTTCTCTTATAAGAAATCACACACAATTACAAGTAAATATATTAGATGTATAGAGAGAGATAAACTGTATGGAGATATATATCTATATCTATATCTAAACATAGATCTAGCAACATGGCTGCAGGTGTGTGTATATATATATCAAAGAGGGACCTAGTGAGGATCAGTCTACCCCCCGTGTCCCCCCTCAGTACATCCAAGGAGCAGAGCCTTCATGCTGAGTGGAGCCCTGAGTTCCTCCTACCTCCACCACGCCTCGTGGAGATGCACTGGACTGGAGGTTAAAGGTCACATTCAGACACTTCTGCAGACGGCTCTACTTCCCCATTGTAGTGGTCCAAATGGCTCTTACTCAGAGGCCTTGAAACAAGTAGAAGAAGAGCAGGACACTAGAGATTAGACGGGACACGGCCCTACAGTCAGTGGTTCAGTAAGTGGTCATGTGTTATGAATCAAGTTATGGACATATATATGACATAGCTTCTGTTGGAAACTCATTCTGTGTCTCTCTGTTGCTTCAAAGTGTTCCAAGTGTGTTTCTTTTTCATCTAAATATGGATCAATGGGAGGGGCTTTTAATAACTAGTAATGACTAACAGTTACATATCTATATCTATATCTATATATGCAAGGTGTGTACAGGGTGTGTGTGTGTGTGTGTGTGATTGGGGGAGAGACATCGTGTGATGCTCTCTCTCTCTCTTGTCAGTTCACAGTCCAAGACAATCGCACATCCACACATACCGTAGTTATGCTCCTCTATAGCTGTAGTTAAATGTGTGTCTATAGATATACACACACACACACACACACACACGCACACACACACGCACACACACACACACACACACACACACACACACACACACACACACACACACCACACACACACACACACACACACACACACACACACACACACACACACACACACACACACACACACACACACACACACACACACACACACACACACACACACACACACACTCCCTGGAGATGGACTGGGCATTGGTATGTCCTAACCAACATCTTTCCCAGAAGACCTGGTCTCACTCCTCTGATCCAACCTAAACCTCCATATTTGTAGTCTTTTGGTGGGGGTCTCAGCATGAGGGCCTCGGGGCCCTCCGGCCCCTCGGTGCTGGTGCTCTTCCAGCTGGGTCTGTCCCGGGAGGCGGAACCTCAGCTAGCGGCACGCCAGCAGGCCGGCGTCGGAGATCATGGCCCGCAAGGTGACCACGCACACGCACACGTAACAAACACACACGCACACACGCAGACACACACTGGTGCACACACACAGACACACGCTCACACATCCACAGTGTTTCAGCTTTAGGGTTAATGGGGGCCACTGGCCTTTGGAGTTGGTTTACTTTGCCTAACCCTTTGTTAATGATTTGACCTGAATTGAGTGCCCTCAAATGTGTGTGTGTGTGTGTGTGTGTGTGTGTGTGTCTGTTTGTGTGTGTGTGTGTGTGTGTGTGTGTGTGTGTGTGTGTGTGTGTGTGTGTGTGTGTGTGTGTGTGTATGTGTGTCTGTGTGTGTCTGTGTGTCTGTGTGTGTGTGTGTGGAAATGTGCTCTTCTCCGAGCGGAAATAACCGGGTGCGTTGTTATGAGCTCAGAGCTGTCTGTGGAACAATGCGGATTGGGCTGCACCTGCGGTGTCTCTCCACCAGAGGGCAGCAGAGTATCGTGTCTAACACACACTGTTGGAGCCAAATGAATAGGATTGAATGTTATTGAGTTGTGATCATGATGTTTGAATGAAATATGAATGATTGTGTTCCGGTCTCTGTGGTGAACATGATGTTTGAATGTATAAAGGAGAATCAATCCATTAGTGTTGTACATAGGACTCTGTTTGTTTACAGGTCACCCTGCTGGACCATCCAGGTCCCCCTGCTGGACCCAGGTCCCCCTGCTAGACCCAGGTCCCCCTGCTGAACCCGGGTCCCACTACTGTACCTGGGTCCCCCTGCTGTACCCGGGTCCCCCAGCTGGACCCGGGTCCCCCTGCTGGATCCGGGTCCCCCTACTAGACCCGGATCCCCATGCTGGACCCGGGTCCCCCTGCTGGTCCCCCTACTGGACCCAGGTCCTCCTACTGGACCCAGGTCCCCCTGCTAGACCCAGGTCCCCCTGCTGGTCCCCCTACTGGACCCAGGTCCTCCTACTGGACCCAGGTCCCCTGCTAGACCCAGGTCCTCCTACTGGACCCAGGTCCCCCTGCTAGACCCAGGTCCCCCTGCTGGTCCCCCTACTGGACCCTAGTCCTCCTACTGGACCCAGGTCCCCCTGCTAGACCCGGGTCCCCCTGCAGGACCCCCCAGGTCCCCCTACTGGACCCAGGTTCCCCTGCTGGACCCGGGTCCACCTACTGGACCCAGGTTCCCCTGCTGGACCCCTCAGATCCACCTGCTGGACCCCCCAGGTCCCCCTGCTGGACCCAGGTCCCACTACTGGACCCGGGTCCTCCTGCTGGACCCGGGTCCCCCTGTTAGACCCGGATCCCCCTGCTGGACCCGGGTCCGCCTAGTAGACCCGGATCCCCCTGCTGGACCCGGGTCCCTCTGCTGGACCCTCCAGGTCCCCCTGCTGGACCCAGGTCCCACTGCTAGACCCAGGTCCCCCTGCTGGTCCCCCTACTGGACCCAGGTCCACCTGCTGGGCCCAGGTCCCCCTGCTGGACCCAGGTCCCCCTGCTAGACCCGGGTCCCCCTGCTGGACCCCCCAGGTCCCACTACTGGACCCGGGTCCCACTACTGGACCCGGGTCCACCTGCTGTACCCGGGTCCCCCTGATATACCCGGATCCCTCTCCTGGATTGGGTCCCCATGCTGGACCCGGGTCCCCCTACTAGACCCGGATCCCCCTGCTGGACCCAGGTCCTCCTACTGGACCCAGGTCTCCCTGCTAGACCCAGGTCCCCCTGCTGGACCCAGGTCCCCCTGCTAGACCCGGGTCCCCCTGCTGGACCCCCCAGGTCCCCCTACTAGACCCGGGTCCCCCTACTGGACCCGGGTCCCCCTGCTGGACCCGGGTCCCACTAATAAACCCGGATCCCCCTTGCTGGACCAAGGTCCCACTACTGTCCCCCTGCTGGACCCGGATCCCCCTGCTGGACCCGGGTCCCTCTGCTGGACCCTCCAGGTCCCCCTGCTGGACCCAGGTCCCACTGCTAGACCCAGGTCCCCCTGCTGGTCCCCCTACTGGACCCAGGTCCACCTGCTGGGCCCAGGTCCCCCTGCTGGACCCAGGTTCCCCTCCTAGACCCGGGTCCCCCTGCTGGACCCCCCAGGTCCCCCTACTGGACCCGGGTCCCCCTACTGGACCCGGGTCCCCCTGCTGTACCCGGGTCCCCCTGCTAGACCCGGATCCCTCTCCTGGATTGGGTCCCCAAAAATGAATAGGATTGAATGTTATTGAGTTGTGATCATGATGTTTGAATGAAATATGAATGATTGTGTTCCGGTCTCTGTGGTGAACATGATGTTTGAATGTATAAAGGAGAATCAATCCATTAGTGTTGTACATAGGACTCTGTTTGTTTAC
>JANIIK010003467.1:0-10661 GCA_027704905.1 Muraenolepis orangiensis
TTGGGAATTAGCTAAATTAACCACTAACCCGAATAACAATATCCGGGGCAATTGGGTTCGCGCTCAATTTCGGTAATGTTATATCTTTCCGCCTGAAATCCAGTAAAATGTCATTTGTCCAATATGTGCAAGTGTGAATTTTTGATACCCCCTTGGCAGCCTTATCCACCGGGAACCAACACTCTATCTCTCTCACGAGCGCTCTCTCTCCATCCTCCACTGGATGGGATAATTAAAGTGATCCATGAGATGGGTCAGATCTACCGCCACTTTGCCATGAAATAAATAAATAATAAAAAGCTTCTCCAGCTGTGTAAAGTTGTGGTGTCGAAAGCGCTGTCACGATCAGCGCTTCCCTCCGTAATGAAACCACCGTGAGTCTGTTTGTCAGGAAAACAACCATGGGGGGGAAAACTTGAGGAGAGTATTTTTCACTTTTCCGCACATCTGTCTACAACAAATGTAGCTTCTTCTTCTTCTTCTTCTTCTTTGACGTGCGATGACCCGCATTTTCTATGTGTGTGTGTGTGTGTGTCTGTGCGTGCATGCGTGCGTGCGTGCTTTTAACTGTAATTGGTTTACTTTACTTGCCAAACAAACATTAAATGTCTTTCCTATCTGTGGCCCAGCTATGAAAATGCCCTTTCAGCTTATCTCGTCTTTTGTGAGTGAGTTGCACACACTGTCTTCCTGCTCAACGGATAATCAAATGCACACAATACACGTTATCCCCTCCCTCCTCCACACGCAGAGACAATAAATGAACATGGGCGAAACATTGATGTACTGCTGAAAAAGTAGGCTAATGGAATAGAAAACATACACATATTTAATGTATTGGTGGCAAGTAAATTGCCAAAAAAGTCAAGATTCAAGATTCAAGTACTTAATTTGTCACATACACATGCAGGGTGTGCAGTGAAATGAAAGTGGCCATGTGACATGCAGAAATTGTGCAACGTACACTAGAAAATAGAAAATAGAAAAACTGCAATAAACGTGTGTGTGTGTGTGTGTGTGTGTGTGTGTGTGCATAAGATGTACAGTGTGTGGCCCTGGTGAGATCTGTGTTCACAATCCTAATGCAATCAAAGTCAACTTGCGGAAATACACAACAGTTGTATATGTACATATATTCACGTTTCAAGATTCAAGATGTTTTTATTTGTACAATGAAATGCATGCTCACCATTCCCTCTCGCAATATGAATGAAGACACCAAAGTAATATTCACCTTTTGTTAGTATGCCTATCATTAAAAGGACATTTTACTGCTCAAATGGTATGCTTATGATGCTTATGATAAACCTGCCAACATTCTCTCAATTTGTAACCCTTTCTCCCTGTGTAATTAGTACAGGGAGTAATTACTTACTAATTACTCCAGATTTCTCTCTCTCTCTCTCTCTCTCTCTCTCTCTCTCTCTCTCTCTCTCTCTCTCTCTCTCTCTCTCTCTCCTCTCTCTCTCTCTCTCTCTCTCTCTCTCTCTCTCTCTCTCTCTCTCTCTCTCTCTCTCTCTCACTCTCTATCTCTCTCTCTCTGTCTCTGTAATGTTTGCATTTGAGATGTTAAGGTTTGAAGGTCACATTTTAGTACATGTATGCACTTTATTTTTGTTTTACTTTAAGCTAATTACTTTAAAGTAATTTGACACATTGCATGTATTCTATCTGTTGCGTGTGGATACATGGGGACGGGTTGAGGGGAAGGCCATTTGCGGATACCCTAGAAAATCTCTGGCAATTAAAATAATTAATAATAATGTTGGCAGGTGTGGATGCGGTGAACTGATTTCATAGTTTCAGCCGATAATATGTCATTGCATGTTTCCTGCTCTTTACCTTCTATATATATATATATATATACAGGTATTTGTATATATTTAAAGCCTGCAATAGGCTGACCCACTTCCACACACCTTCAACAGTTCAACAGCGCAGCAGATAAGCAGCTAAGAGGCGGGTGTCTCTCCGAAGGGGGAAGATTTGTGGGGTATGGATTAAACAACACAGCCCAATCCTTTCAGCCGTTGTGAGATCCAGTGTATGGATCAAGCACACACACATTGATCCAGTGTATGTATCAAGCACACACACATTGATCCAGTGTGTGGATCAAGCACACACACATTGATCCAGTGTATGTATCAAGCACACACACATTGATCCAGTGTGTGGATCAAGCACACACACATTGATCCAGTGTATGTATCAAGCACACACACATTGATCCAGTGTATGGATCAAGCACACACACATTGATCCAGTGTATGTATCAAGCACACACACATTGATCCAGTGTATGTATCAAGCACACACACATTGATCCAGTGTATGGATCAAGCACACACACATTGATCCAGTGTGTGGATCAAGCACACACACATTGATCCAGTGTATGTATCAAGCACACACACATTGATCCAGTGTATGGATCAAGCACACACACATTGATCCAGTGTATGGATCAAGCACACACACATTGATCCAGTGTATGGATCAAGCACACACACATTGATCCAGTGTATGGATCAAGCACACACACATTGATCCAGTGTATGGATCAAGCACACACACATTGATCCAGTGTGTGGATCAAGCACACACACATTGATCCAGGCCTGCTTTAAACAAATGAAGACGCAGGAGGATTCAGTTTTGCTAGCAATTGGCTAAAACTATAACTCTATAATAAAATATATACATAACAATATATTGACTTGCTGTGGAAAAAACGTTGTTGTTCCTGTTTAAGTTTTTACGTCATGTGTATTGTCTAGATGTGGGGGGTGCCTGGCTTGTATTGGGACCTGTGAGTGTTTCCCCCTCGATTTGAATGTCCTCTTCATTTACAATACGACACCGACATATGGAACTGTGATATTGCTGTCTCTTGCATATTTTAATCCTTTCTCAAGATTCAAGATTAAAGAAGTTTTTATTTGCCGTGTGCAACAAGCACAGGAACACGGACCGCTTACTCCCTATTCACTACTGATAGCACGATACTATACTAAACTATACAACGTTATACTGTACAAAAAAAGACTATACTAAACTATACTAAACTATACAATACTAAACAATACTATTGTATGAACAACACTTTAAAGTACCTACAATATGCTATTATATATACTCTAAACAAAAGTATAAACTATACTATATACTACAAACAACACTATACTAAAACAATACTATACACAATAAAGTGACTAATGGATGATACATATTACATAGTGTATACATATGTTGTATATTGTGCAATTGTGCAAAAAGCTAAAATGTCAGTAGTGCAGCAGCATCATGAATACAGTGCAGTACAGTGCAGAACAGTGCAGTTATTGTAATGAGTCCAGAAAGTACAGCTAAATATTGTATGACAGTTACATTTTTCTGAATACTTCTCTCTGATATTTCATTTCTTTTATTTCACAAACATATAACTATATTAGCCAGAGATATACCAAAGGAAATTAGGGCAAATTTCCTTTGGTATATCTCTGGCTAATATATTTGAAAACACCATATGGTCACACACCAGGGGGGTGGGGAGGTTAGCCAGGGGAAGGGGGCAGGACTCATGGAAAGTGTTACATCTTACACAAGGTAATAAGGCGTCGAAATGCCATCGCACAAAGACAAACATGTCTTGGTCGGTGAGCAAGAGTTGGACAGTTTGGAGATTAAGTTTGGAAGAAGCAGTCAGTCCTAGGGAGATAAGTCGGAGATAAGCCAACAATTGTCCTCCAGCGGAGGGGGTGGAAAGCCAAGCCCTTCATCTGGTCACTGCCGGGCTAAAGTATAAAGTAAACCTGAATCAGTTTATTCAAGTGGAATGAGCGGTACGGCCGGCTCCGATAGAGGTTATAGGTGAGGGGTGTCAAATGAAGACATGAGGTTAACACACAGTTCCCTTTGGTAGAGCAAGACAATATGAGGAGATGGGGATACACATATAACCAGTAGTGCACTGTGGTGAATTCTGGGATGCTCTGGTCACTCAAAACTGCTCTAAAATGCTCACTCATTTACCCCCCCCCCCAGCCATGTTTAATGCTATCTTAACGTTCAAATGATTTATTATTATTTATTTGACATATTTGTTGTAGTATCGTCTCACCCTTGTTTTCATTGTGATTATTATTTGTATATACTGTGCGGTGAACTGTGACAGGTAGCAGCTTCCAGTGTTGAGCAAGAGCAACAAGACGTCGGTATGGACGCTGTCGTTTGCTGACACAGCAAACAACTGCAACCAAACTGCAGACGTCTAACCCTTTCCCAGCTTCTGGTTGTTTATGATTATATGTCGGTTGATGGCAGGATATAATTTCCGCACCCCTAAGAACCTATGACCTACGAGCCATGGGAGGGAGGTCCAAAGATGTGAGGCTGAGGATGAGCCTCACACATGACGATGACATTGAGGTTGAGGATTTCTTATCCTGTGTTCCTCTAACCCTTTCCCCCACCGGGGCGTTGGAAGCTCTCGCTTGCCTCGTTTTAAGGAGCAGAGAGCGAAACTAATGACATTGTAATGACAGTAGCCTAATGACGAGAGTAGCAGTAGTAGTAATAAGGATAACTGCTATCTCTGTTCATGAAGCACTTTTCATACGAAGGTTTAAAAGATACTAAAGTAATGTGTGTGTGTGTGTGTGTGTGTGTGTGTGCGTGTGTGTGTGTGTGCACGTGTGTGTGTGTGTGTGTGTGTGTGTGTGTGTGTGTGTGTGTGTGCGTGTGTGTGTGTGTGTGTGTGTGTGTGTGTGTGTGTGCCGTGTATGTGTGTGCAGGTGTGTGTGTGCGTGTGTGTGTATGAATGTCTGTGCGTGTGTGTGTGTGTGTGTGAAAAGTGTCATAATGACTAAAGGTCAAATGTGAGTGTGTGTTAACTTCTCTCAGGTGTTTAGAAACAACGATCTGAAAATGAAAACAACATGAGGATGGTGGGCAGGAAGTCATTCAAATAAACACAAATTCGCACACAGACACACAACAAACAAAATGTGTGCTTTTATAGTTGGGCGACATACGTGGCGGCAGCACAGCTCAGCAGGTAGAGCGGTCGCCTCACAACCGAAAGGTCGCTGGTTCGATCCCCCGGCTCCTCCTAGCAAAAACTGCAAGACACCCTAACTGCTCCTGACGTGCTGGCGGTCTCCGCCGTTGGTGTATGAATGGGTGAATGTGAGGCATGACTTGTAAAGCCCTTTGGATAAAAGCGCTATATAAAAGCCGGCATTATTATTATAGTTGCAAGTCAAGTCAACATGTACCCTTTATCACAGCTGCAGTCCCAAAGGGCTTTCCATCCCCTAACCCCAGCCCCCCTTAAACCTCTTAATGGTCGAGGATGGTGTGCCAATCAGTCTGTTGGCACTGGGGCTTGGGAACCGAGCAAGTCCCTGAAACACCTGGACCTGGTGCCCTTGAGCAAGGCACCAGACCCCTACACTGCTCCCCGGGCGCTGTTTATACATAAGCTGCCCACTGCTCCTAATACTAGGATGGGTTAATGCAGAGAATCTAATTTCACTGTGTGTGTGCGTGTATGGGACCAATAAAGAGGATTCAATCCTCCAGGTTTAGATTTGGATTAGGAAGAAACTTTGAGAAGGAAGGAAGATATGAGGTCCCTCCTTCCGGGCACGGTTACCAGTGCATTGGGTGCCATATTAGACATGTATAGTATTTACAAGCAACTGATTTAGGCACAATTGAAAACGATATAGTATACTGGTGATGAGTTACTGGGTGGTGGGCAAGCTGGTAGCAGATAGGTGCGGTGGCCAGGCATCCACACTAAAACACACAGACAGCGTTATAGTTAAATGGGGCAGGGTAGACGAGGAGCATGAAGGAAACCTCGGATCTAGTAAATGGTTGTTTTAAGTTTGGATTTCAAATGTTCAGCTTCCATGATTACAGTCACTCAATAGAGCAGTCCCTATTCGAGCACAGCACTATGTATGTGTGTGTGTGTGTGTGTGTGTGTGTGTGTGTGTGCTTGTGCACGATTGGCATCAGGGGTCGTTTGTGTAATACATAAAGGGTCATATCGACTTAGTAAAAAAAAACCATTCTCAATGTCGGTATGTAATGGGGTTTCAAACCGAACAACGCGTTCTCCTCCCTCTCTGTATGTATGAGTCTTGCTCTCTCTGGTCGTCAGTTTGTTGTCGTCCTCAGTTCTCCATCAGCCCCTCTCAGAGGCCAGAGCTCCGTGAAATCTTTTTGATGCGGTAACGGCCTCAAACATTAACCCAGACTTCCCTTTTTTGTACACACACACACACACACACACACCACACACACACACCTGCTTCAGGGTCACTTTCATCGCTTGAAAATTGCAGCTTTGTTGGCATTTTCCGTATTTCTGTTTAGTTCAATACATTTTTTTAAGCCGACGCTTCATTCAAAGGATCCCAAAGGAACGAAGATATTGACGAAATTTAAGATCAAAAACGTTATCATAAACGTGCAAGATATTACTCTTGAAGCAATCTGGACCATGAAGATAGTCCTCAAGCTAACAGCTGATCTTCATCCCCACCCCCCCCCACCCTTCGCTTCTCCTTGAGCAATTCATTCCCATTGGTGGCTTGTCCCTGGGGCGTGTAACAGCCAAGTGCCGTGATTGGCTGGCTACAAAATAAAGGAAGAAAAAAACGGTAAAAAAATGCAAAATGGCCCACCATCCATAACCTCTGATACCTTCATTGTAATGAGTCTGGAACAAACGAGACAAGCGTAATTTAATTAACTTCCGTCTCTACCCGCTTAATTGTTTGCGACAAGACTCTGTGGGATCCGCGCCTCGGCGGAGCGTGACTGAGCGATACGAGAGGTGAGTTATTAATGTGGCTCCTAATTGGCCCTCAAGATTGGCTTGATTGAGCAAAAAATAGCTGAGACTTAGTTTTAGCACCGTTCTCAACGTGGGACTAACTAAAGGGATTAAATCCAGCGGATCTAAGTGTCATTTAACAGATTTTTAAATGATTAACAGAACTCTACAACTACTTGGATGCCAGCACAGGGGTTTGAGAATGAGTAATATGTGCTTCTTGTTGTGTTACTCAAAAACGCTCTGTGTGCACACCGAATATCGGAGGACAACGTTCATCAAATATGTAGTTCCAGACAGTTATCTTCCTCACATGAACATCATCGACATGTTTGGCTTTCATCGTAAACGATGCTAATTTCTCTGTCTGCCCTGCTGCTCGGACCTTACCCATTTCCTCTTTTCTCTTTGACAGGTCGGTTGGATCGGGGAAATATCACATGTTTCTTCTGAATCCACCTACACCTCCCATGTTGTCCAAAATTGGAATAGCTTCACGGCAGATTTTTTAATGGGAGAAACATGCAATTTAGTCTAGGTGTTTACAATGCTTTTCCTTTCTCCAGCCATCAGCAGTTGACGTTAGATGAAATGTGTTCTATTGTTTTTATTTCTCAAACTGCTCTGCTCGATTCACTTCTACTATAAAGATTGGTTTGTATGATAGATTGGTTTACAACTGGATCAATAAGAACAACAGCAGATGCCCGATGTAGTTCTACAAATGAAAAAAAGCAAGTGAAAAAAGCAAAGGGATCTATAATGGCCTTTAGAGGTGAAGCTCAAGGACAAAGATCGCCCTGTAGCTACAATATCTAATAGCGTGCCTTTTGATGTCCCATCTTCAGAGAAAATGTTTGTTTAAAAAACGAGTGTGTCTAGCCTATACAAAGGTTATCAAAGCTACTGCTCGTAGTTCATCCCTGACCGAGGTCGGTAGCACCATCACTGTTCACCTGTACCACCTTCATGTATCTCAGAAATATTGTAATGCTGGACAGTCTTCTGCGCAGGGATTTACAGCTGATAATCCACCAGCAAGAGTCCAGCTCATATATATATCTATATATATATAGATATATATATCTATATATATATATCAGGGTTTCCGCTAGGATTTTTTCTTGCCGGTCAAGTGTCCGGACAAATTCGAAACTTAGCGGTCATGTTTCGCAGTTTAGCATTATTACCGGACATTTTGACCGGCAGCTTTTTAAATTACCGTTTTTTTATAATTTTTACCCGCTAAAAACCGGTAAATACCGGCTAACGGAAACCCTGATATATATATATATATATATATATTTAGAAACAAAGCAACTTGTCCCTCCCTTTCTATCTCTCTTCCTCTCTCTCTCTTGAAGTAATAACACAATAAGCTCTGCTCCTGGATAACAAGGTGCGCTTGTCCTAGAATGGCTCGATAACAAGGCTTCTGAGGAGACAGCTGAGCTGGAAGCTTCCAGAAGAACGCTGAACGCTTCACCCCTACACTCCCTTTCTCTCTCCCTACCAAGTCTTCCCCTTCCTTTGTCGAAAGTCGGCGGTTTGTATTATTATTTTTTTAACAAGCTGATATCGGAACAGTTCAACAGTCATCTACTAGGAAATGTTTGGAGAACACCAGAACTTTCTATTCCCTCTTCCGATAATGGCAGTGTGTCAAGTTCATTCAATGGTTCATTCTTTTGGTTTAAAAATAGGAACAGATGTAATATACAGTATTCTCCTACGTCCGCACTCAACAGAGCGAGGGAAGTGGAGTGAAGAAAGAAAAAGACCCCATTCGTTGGTGTAACAAAACAAAATTCTGGGCGCCCACGATGTCCAGGGCTCTTAGACTTAGCAGGTTCTGATGAGCCCACAGCCAGAGCTGTTCTGATCAGAACGTGGCAGTCGCACACACCAGATAATATAAATGTTACAACACTTTTAGCACTGTGGAGAGCTCCATCACATTTTTGTGTGCAACAGGGGCTCTCGACCACGCTCCACCGACTGGGTGGGTTATGCACGTCCCACCACAACCCGTCAACGAAGCGTCCATCACGAAGACCACCCACCACTCTGAAAGAGGGCGAGCACACAGCGAGCACTCAGCCTACACCTTTCCTAGGGAAGGGGACAGAAAGTCAGGGTCTAGGGGACTGCTACCTGAGGTCATAGAGAAAAACCTTTATTGCGAGTCCCCAGCCCTCTCATGTAGCACACGTGTATGGTGGGTTAAGCTATGCTGACTAAGGATGCTCTGCTGTACTGCTGAATCTGGCAACAGAGCTGAGGACAGAAGGGCCACGCTGTTGACGTTGCATGTTATCTGATGTACCCCATAGGGGAATGGGGGGGGGGGGGGTTGATTGTATAGTGCTCCCTCTTGGTATGCTGTAGCTGACATCTTTTTCCCAAAAATAGAGGAAGCATACCGCTAGGGTTTGGGGGGTGTTGTAAACATGTGGCCTGTGAAGCCCTCTGAGACTATAACTGTGATTAAGGGGCTACACAAATACAATTGACTTGACGTGAATTTACTTTCCTTTTTTTTTCATTGGATTGTGATTGAACAGTTTGCAGAGCAGCAGAACACAACGATGAACCGGCTTACGCACAAATAACTCTAGCCGCAGTTAACCTAAAACCAAACCTCTATTCTGGATAGAGGTCAGTTTTTAAGGGGGCAGCAAATCAAATGTGTTTGTTTGAAAATGTAATTAGTTCGGGGAGTGGTACAACGGATGACCTCGTCCAGGAAGATAAATCAAAGCACTCACTGTGATGGGAACAGCTAATGTATAGACCTTCTTCAGGCTTCTTTAATTGCTCAATTCATGTGCTTTATTAATGTTTTTATAAACCTTAACAGTGGCATTATCCCAAATGCATAAAGGAAATGTTAAAACCTTTTTGTCTTCCACAGTCCAAATAAAAACCATGCAAACCCTTTCTCCTCAAATGAGAGGGAACATTCAATCTGACAGCAGCAGCTGTCTCACAGTACATTTGAGAAATAAAAAAAGAAAACAGAGACATGCCACCATGCCAGAATATACACCATTAGTTTGGACCTGTCATATTTCAGTGGTGTACACACATTTGCGGCTATACGACAGTTAAAGTTAAAAGTGTAAATTTTCATTCCATTAGCGACCCGATGCTTCCGGCCTTCATCACGGTGATGGTTTGACATTTGTCCTCTGCAGGCCATCGTACACCGGCTGTAATTACTGCAACTGCTACAAAGGTTACATTAGCCACGGCCCCTTATCTGTTCTCTATGCAACAGCAAACCTACAACAAGGTCAAACGGTTTAGAGGTCAAACTCGGCATATCGTGAGAGCAAGTTCACCTTTTTCTTAATTATTGTATTAACAAAAATCCTATAGACTATAGACGTATGTATATATATATATATATATATATATATATTCATTTCATTTATTTATTAATCTTTATTACAGGACGTTATGCAAGATCTACTGTGAAAAGCTTTAAGATGTTTCCAGGCCATAAAATCATCTTTATTCAACCATCAACCAGCCATGTATAGAATAATAACAGTTAAATTCCTTCTCAACAAAACACCCGTGCTTGTATGCCTTAAGGACTATCAAACCACAACAAATAAAGTAAATCTACCATCTCAAAGGCATTCAAAAAATGATGTATTTCTTAGGGGAAAGCCCCCACCTCTTTCCCACCTTGTTTAGTTTAGTCCTGCTGAGGGGCGGGTCACTGTCAAAATAATCTCTGATCTGATTGGTTACCTTGCCAAGCCCTCTTAAAGTGGAACTTTGACAAGGGGATAATGTT
>JANIIK010003468.1:5000-10648 GCA_027704905.1 Muraenolepis orangiensis
CAGAGCGCTACAAAGTTAAAATCTTAGCAAACAAACTCAATAAAATTGCTAAGAATAATGAACACTACTAAAATGAACATAACGTGCTGGAGGCCCTGAGGAGCTGCAGATCTGAGGGTGGGGGGGGGGGGGGGGTTTGTGGAGTAACCAGTTATTGTAGATAGGGAGGTGCAGATCTGAGGGTGGGGGGGGGGGGGCTGTTTGTGGAGTAACCAGTTATTGTAGATAGGGAGGTGCAGATCTGAGGGTGGGGGGGGGGGGGGGGGCGGTGGTTTGTGGAGTAACCAGTTATTGTAGATAGGGAGGTGCAGATCTGAGGGTGGGGGGGGGGGGGGTTTGTGGAGTAACCAGTTATTGTAGATAGGGAGGTGCAGATCTGAGGGTGGGGGGGGGGGGGCGGTGGTTTGTGGAGTAACCCGTTATTGTAGATAGGGAGGTGCAGAAACGTTTATGCAGGAACTGGATTGGTGTTATATGTTCATGTTTACGAATTCTGATCAGGAACCTGGCAGCATTGTTTTGAATGTACAGCATCATCCGGATGCTCTTTCTAATGGATCCCAATAAAAAGTGCATTGCAGTTGTCTAGCCTAGAAGGAATAAAGGCATGAACAAGCCTCTCTGAGTCTGACAGGGTTAAAGAAGGACGATGTTTAGGAAATGTTTTTGAGATGATAGAAGGAGGTTTTACACAGAAGTTTGATATGGTCACTAAAAGTCAGGTGTGTCAGGTAAAACCTGACACCCAAATGAGTGACTGACGAGGAGAGGGAGCTACACCATTCGCATCTGCCACTAATCTTCACCGTGTATGCAGTGCTCACCGCCGCAGCATGTCAATGTAGCAAGTACTGCCATTGTTAGCTTTTACCGCTGTGTAATGTCGGCTCTTTCTGTTTTCTAGATTACATTCCTGTGTGGATGTCATAACACACGTCGATCTAGCTGCAAGTGTACAATTTGTACACTTGTGAATTTAGTGTGTGACTTTAGTCAAAATAAAGCGTTTTTTTCTCATTAGCTGAGTGTTGCTAGGCAGCACTCATTTGATGTTCATTTCAGGCTTTGTTTTTCCTTTATATTTCTCTACAAACTTTGGAAAATGAACTCCTCCCACAATTATTCAACTAGAGACTCCGTTAAAATGTTTAAATCTTGGCACGGAATTGTGCACTATTACTAACCTTTGACTTGTTTTTATTAAAATATTGTATACTACTTGTATACTTACTTTGTAATAATAAACTTCTATAATATTTTTAATAATACTTTAAAATGGAAGCCAACGTCTCCATTTCGTTATGAAAACAAACCACCACTGGATAGAAGTAGGAAAGCAAAATAATTGATCTAATCTCAGCGTGATAAGGCCTTTTGGAATACACTCACTAACCCTCCCACCCAGACAGACTGCAAACCCGCCAACTCTCCCTCTGTAGCAGTGACCATTGACCTGCATCGAGTGTCTTGTCACAGCGTTCGTAATTAGAGCCAATCCAAGACTTGCTCCTCAACACCTAATAAAAGCAAAGGTCTAAAGAGGTGTACAAAAAAAACCTGCAGTACTTTTTTTTTTTTTTTTAAACCTTCAAGGTCAACTTCACTTCCTTAAATTAACTTTGCATGCTTTTCAGAGCTTTCATGTGACGTCCCAGCCTCATAGGAACCAACCTGGAGGGAAGAACATGGCTTTGTTCTGCTGCCTGCCAGCTTTTCAGTAGCTTTTTCATTGAGATATTTAAACCAGGTTTAGCCAAAATGCCCGACAGTTGTTATGCAATCGGATGCACTCACCAACGAAGAGACACGCCTGAGTTGTGTTTCTTTAGAAACCCGTCCCAGAAACAAGAGCCAGAGAGGAGTAGATTGTGGATTTGTGGATCTGTTTAACGTGCCCCCGTCCCCAGGGAGGGAAAACAATGGAAACCATCTAAGTGATCATGTCTTTGCAGTGATTTAATCAAAGGTTTGCTCAACACTATATATATATTTATATATTTTAATTGTATCTTTAGTAATATTGTTAGTTAACAGCAGTTGTTAGAGGGATAGAGGGGTTTACCAGTCTGCATTATATCACAAGCATTGCATTATTTTATATTAACTTAGCAATCAGTTGATATACAATTTTATATGGCATTTCATTTTACCGGTTTTAGTTCCGGTTAAGTTTAGTTTTTTAAACAATGTTAATTTTTCAATTGTTGTTTGTAAGATTGTCGTGATGATGGCGAGACAATTGTGTTCTACTTGTACCATGATAATAAAGGCATTCTGATACTGTACCATCAGTACAATATACGATATATTGTTGTTTCCTTCCTTGACTTGAAATGTACTTATTATTTAAGGGGAGGGATTCTCAACTAGATGTACACATGGCCAAAGCGGAGCTCCGGCAGGGTCATCACTGTCTTTAGTGATTGAAGCACTGCGGCAGGTGCTGCTGTGTATAGATCGCAGGGGCCCGAAATGTACGCTTTGTTCACATATCTCTGTTTTTCTTCTTTAGAGAGGTCAACTAAATAATCGAGGCTTGAAATGGGTGGGACATTGACAGGCCTGTACAATGTTTAGCCAGTCATGTGACTGAAAGCTATGAATTGTCTCAGGAGGGAGCGAGTAGGCTTTTAATTGAGTGTGTAAGGGTGGGAAAAGGTGTTAAACTCAAAATAGAGCCGATGAACTTGAAAGATAACTTTGTAGAAAACTAACTAAAATGATATTGGTATTTTGTAATTGTACTGTATGATCAATCACAAAATATATTGAGACATTTAAGATACGCTTTTATCCAAAGTGAATGAATTCAGATTCATGTCACCAGGATGCCAATATCAGCCTCATTAAACAGTTCACTGTAAGGGGGGCAGCAAAACTCACTAAATGATCCTATCACGTAGTTGCTCTTTAATAACAACAACAAATAATAATAATAATAATGATCTGATCTGTCTCTCACATGTCTAACTTGGGAACAAATGAAGGGGCTAAAGAATTGTTTACGCTCGCCCGCTACAGCGTAATTAGCGGAGGAGAGGAGAACAAGAGGCATCAGGGTCCTGTCATCAATCCATTTCTTCTTTTTCTGCTGTTAACAAACCCGTCAGCAGAGATTAGTTGATTACCATCTTTGCTGAGCAAGAGTTTTTGTGAGAAAAGGAGTTAAAGGCCTCTAGCCATGTACTCGGGTCAATTACTCTTGCTGAAGAAGGCACACCAGCAACCTCTACGCCTTACGGTGTCTCAGGAGAAGCCGCATAAGCACACGTTGGCTTGTGAACTTCTATCGCTCTGTAGAGAGCGTCTTAATGATATTGGGTGTACTCTTCCATGCATCGAGAATATATGTATAATATATGTATATAATATATGTGTCGGAATAGGGCCACCTCCATCATATAGTCGCATTGTCACCAATATCACACCGTCATACTTCTTTACTGGGATTACTGGACTCATTAGAGCTGTTGCACTGTTCTGCACTGTACTGCTGTGTATTAGTGATGCCGCTGTCAGTCTGTCACTTTTAAAAGCTTTTTGCACCATTCCCTATATGTATATATCATCCATAAGACACTTTATTGTTCTAATTGTTATTTTATTGTGTACTGTTCAAATATCGTGTTTTTTATAGTATATAGTAAAGTATATAGTAGATAGTATATAGTGTTGTTTATAGTATAGTATTGTATAGTATAGTATAGTATTGTTGTTGAAATTCATACTGCGGGAGAAAAAATAAACTGTAGTTTCTCTGTACGTTACCATGTATTTACCCGGTAAATACATGGTAACGTACAGAGAAACGACCAAGTATTTACCGGGTAAATACTTGGTCGTGGTACATTCAGAGAAACGACAAAGTTACCATGTATTTACCAGGTAAATACTTTTTCAGTTTCTCTGTATTTACCAGCTTGTTACCCGTGGTAATAACACATAATATACCGTAGTTACCATGTATTTACCAGGTAAATACCTGATTGTTAGGGGACTGTAAAAGGAAGGGTTACCAACATTTGCCACTAGGGGGCGTTTTAAAAGATGAAAATCATATTTTCAGCTGTATTTCTGGAACTGATTCGAAATGCTCCGATTGACCACAAATCAAGCTCAAAAGAAAGATCTGGACCTATCATGGTCCACATTTTGACACCAAGTGGAGCTTCATTACAAAAAATATACTGTTTTCGTCATATCTCTGGAATATTTCGCCTGCATTTACAACCTGCATTTGCATAGCAGGTGTATCCGGTGAAATTGCAGGAGCAAGTGAAAATTGCAAACAACAACGTTTTTTTCTTTTAAAGGAAACGTGTTCCACCACAATGTTCAGACTGTTCCAAGTAACTTTAACCAAAAACGCTAAGGATAAGAAACATTTGACAAAATATTGTTTTATTTGTAAATGAAGACTTGCCCCTTGGTGGGGGGGGATTCCACAAAGCAGCACAGCATTCCTGGAACTCTTTGGAACTTCAGTCAAAGCACAAAAGTACACAATATGAAAGACCATTGATAGATGCCAATGACAAATATTGTGTTATTTTCAGTACCTGTACCAAAATCCCCCAAGAAATATAATAAGTAATACAAAATTAAATATTGAGCTGGTTGAAAAGCTGAAATACATAGAAGCTCCAGAAGAAAATATAGCATAAACAAAGTATCTTATACAATTAAAGAACAGTGTTACTTGGCATTGCTTATACCATATGCTTAAACTCATCACCTTCATGTGAATATCCTGAATCAAAATGTTGTCAGCTGTTAAAGCAGCCTCACCTGGTCTGAGTTAGACTGATTGGCTGGTGAGGCTGCACACCTGTGGGTCCTTGTTAATCAAGGCCCCCAGGTTAAAACAGCCTCACACACTAGAGGAAGAGCTCTAGCATGTTCCATCTGCTCTGTTCACAATGATTCAAACTCTTGCAATAAACCAGATTCCTCATCACCCTGTGTCCTTGTCTTCAGGAGGAGCCCTCAAGAAGCCATGTTAATGTCTAGTTGCAGCGTCTTCTGCTACACTGGAGCCTGAACAGGGACCTCGCTGACCAGGACAAGGACACAGGGTGATGAGGAATCCAGTTTGTTGTAAGAGTTTGAGTCTTTGTGAACAGAGCAGACGGTACATGCTAGAGCTCTGTTTCTCGAGTGCGTGTGGTGGCACCATTTTAAAGAGAGAGAATCATACATTATAAAAGTACAGAACAGTGCAGTACGGTAATGAGTAATCAGTCCAGTTTTGTCCAGTAAAGAAGTAAATATGTACAGTATGTCGCTGGTTTGAGGTTGTTGTTTTTAAATGTTCTCCTTCTGCTTTGTTCAGCATCTGCTGAGTTCACGATTACGTCTGGTAGGCCAGAGTGCGTAGGCCAGGTGGTCCGGGTCGCCGCGGTGTCGGCCTCCGCCCCGGATCAGGAGGGTCAGTATAGGATTCTGGGAAGGATGCAAGGGGGAATCGGTCAGGTTTTGTTGGATTCAGGGAGCTTGCCAAAACCATATTTTTCCATGACGCTGATGTGGTGCCCACTCATGAGTCAAATTGAATGAGTCAAATGCAGTGCATATGCAATCAATCAATGTTAATCACAAAAGTGCGATGTTAAATGTATCCAGTTAAAAGTAATTAAAGAAATCTTTTT
>JANIIK010003469.1:0-10637 GCA_027704905.1 Muraenolepis orangiensis
TACCGTATTAGTTAATAAGGAGTCCATACCGTATTAGTTAATAAGGAGTCCATACCGTATTAGCTAATACGGGAGTCCATACCGTATTAGTTAATAAGGGGTCTGTTGTAATGTATATGATATCTGTTTTGTGTTACACCACTAGGGGAGCTCTAGTATAAAAGACCACCAGTATTGCACTTCTGCTGCTTCCGTATTGACAAGTGAACTCTGTACATGCTACCAGCTTTTCGATATAAACAAACAAGTCTATACTGCACTCTTTTGTGGTCCGTATCATTGCTCAAGTTACTACATATTTTGGCGACGAGGTAAACTGGAAGAGTTTTTCTTTACATTTCGTTTTGTTTGTTAGCGTTAGTTAAAACAAATAAAAAATAAAAAAAATAAAAAAGTGTGCAAACTAGCAAGAGGGCTAAGCGGCTATCTTCATGAGTGAAAACGGTGAAGAGGAGCGTGTAGACGAGATAAACGGAGTGCCGGTGGCGGAAGGAGAGCCACGAGTGCAGATGGCCACGTTTGGAACGATCGGAGAATTTGTGGAGGGGGACGAGGACTGGACGGAGTACGAGGAAAGGTTGGGACACTTTTTCACGGCAAATGGAATTACAGAAGAAGCTAAACAGCGTTCGATTCTCCTGAGTGTGTGCGGGGCAAGGACCTACAAACTGATACGGAACTTATCCACGCCAAGGAAACCGGGGGAAATTCCATATGCTGACCTGGTCAAGCTCGTCGGGAACCACCACAACCCAAGGCCTTCGGTAATTGTACAGCGTTTCAAATTCCACAGCCATTTTAGGAAGTCAGGTCAGTCTGTAGCGAACTTTGTTGCAGAATTAAGGCAGTTTTCAGAACACTGTGAGTTTGGGGCAGTCTTAGATGACATGCTCCGCGACAGATTAGTGTGCGGCATTAATAATGACGCCATTCAGCGCCGTTTGCTGGGAGAAACTCCACCATTGACTTTCAAAAAGGCACTTGAAACTTCTCAAGGAATGGAGATGGCGGCAAATCATGCAAAGGACATTCAAAAGGGTCAGCTAGGATCTCAATCTGTGGCTGTGCACCATGTACATAGAGAGGCTGTAAAATCAGCAAGGAGTGTTGAATGTTTTAGGTGTGGAGGGGCACACTACGCAAATAATTGCACATTTCTAGAAGCTGTTTGCCATACCTGTAATAACAAGGGGCACCTAGCGAAAAAGTGCAGGAGTGCTAAAAATAAGCCTAAAAATGAAAAATGGAGAGGCCAGAAAAATCCAGCACCCACACATTACCTTGATGAAGATGAAGGAGATGCAGCCTGTGCGTTCAACATGTTTGCTGTGGATACCAACGAAGAACCACCTATGCCCTACTATGCCACCCTGACTGTGGAAGGAAAGGACATAAAGTTTGAAATTGATTCGGGGGCTACAGCATCGGTCATCAGTGAGGAGACCTACAGGAAGACATGGGGACACAAGCCACCTCCTGTTAAGCCATCAACCCTCAGACTTAGGACATATACAGGTCAGGCTATACCTCATCTGGGGGTGTTAAATGCAAACATTTCAGCTGCAGGTCAGAGGGCTCAAGGCAGATTTGTAATAGCCAAGGGTGGGGGCCCTAGTTTATTGGGTCGTGACTGGCTTCGTAAAATTAAGCTGAATTGGCATGATATCAAGTATGCAAACACTACAGAAGACATTCTGCAGCGCTACAGTGATGTGTTCAGGGAAGAACTAGGCACACTTAAGGGCATGACTGTGAAGCTCCATGTTGACCCTGAGGCAGTGCCACGTTTCTTCAAGCCCAGAGTGGTGCCCTATGCCATGAAGAGCAAAGTGGAGGAAGAGCTGGAGCGGTTGCAGGAGCTGGGCATCGTGGAACCTGTTCAGTTTTCAAGGTGGGCAGCACCCATCGTGCCTGTTCTGAAGCCAGATGGAACCGTACGGATTTGTGGAGACTACAAGTTGACCGTGAACCAGGTCTCAAAGCTAGAAGAGTATCCGTTGCCACGGGTGGATGACCTGTTTGCGACGCTGGCGGGAGGTAAGCTGTTCACGAAGCTTGATATGAGCCACGCTTACCAGCAGTTACTTTTAGATGAGGATTCGAAACAATATGTCACTGTAAATACACACAAAGGATTATTCAAGTACAACCGACTAGTGTTCGGAGTGGCGTCCAGCCCTGCCATTTTCCAAAGGACAATGGACACACTTTTGCAAGGCATTCCACAGGTAGCTGTGTACTTGGATGATATACTAATCACAGGGCCGACTGAGGCTAGGCACCTTGAAAACCTAGAGCAGGTGCTAAAGAGACTCTCAGAGGCAGGGCTACGCCTGAAACGTGAGAAGTGTGTGTTCATGGCAGAAAAAGTGACTTATCTGGGGCATATGATCACTGCAGAGGGGCTCCATCCATTGGAGGACAAAGTGCGGGCTATTAAGGAAGCTCCAAGCCCTAAGAACGTCACAGAACTCCGCTCATTCCTGGGTATGGTTAATTACTACGGGAAATTCCTGCAGGATCTCTCAAAAGTGTTATCTCCATTGTACAAGCTGCTGCACAATGAGACAAAGTGGCAGTGGTGCGCGGAGCAGGAGAAAGCATTTAAAGAAGTGAAAGAACTCCTACATTCAGCAAAGCTGCTGGTGCACTATGATCCAGAAAAGAGATGGTGCTCTCATGTGATGCCTCCCCCTATGGTGTGGGGGCAGTCCTCTCCCATGTCATGGAAGATGGATCCGAGAGACCAGTGGGATTTGCCTCAAGGACGCTGACGGCTGCAGAGAAAGGTTACTCACAGTTAGACAAAGAGGGGCTAGCTGTGGTTTTTGCAGTAAAGCGTTTTCATCAGTATATATATGGCCGTGTGTTCAAGATCTACACCGACCATAAACCACTGATGAGCCTTTTCAGTGAGACGCGCTGTATTCCTCCGCTAGCGTCAGCAAGAATCCAACGGTGGGCACTCATCTTGTCAGCCTACCAGTACACCATTCAGTACAGAGCAGGGAGGGACAACGCAAATGCTGATGCATTGAGTCGCCTGCCATTGCTGGAGATGCCTGCCTCTACCTTTGTGCCGCCAGAGACGGTGTTTTCATTGGAACAGTTGTCACAGACACCTGTAAAGGCAGCCCAAGTCAAGCAGTGGACAGAGAGAGACCCAGTGCTGTCCAAAGTTAAGATGTACCTGCTACAGGGCTGGCCCAGTGTGGTTGTCAGTGAGGAACTGAAACCGTACACCAAACGCAAGACAGAACTCAGCCTACAGGATGGCTGCATATTCTGGGGTGCAAGGGTAGTCGTCCCTCCCCCAGGTCGCTCACAGATTGTGGAAGAGATACATGAGACCCATCCAGGTGTGTCGCGAATGAAGAGCCTGGCAAGGTCCTATGTCTGGTGGCCCAAGATGGACTTAGATCTGGAGAACAAGGTGAGAGCATGCACACAATGCCAGTCTAATCAGCACATGTCACCACCAGCCCCATTGCATCCATGGGAGTGGCCAGACCACCCCTGGTCTAGACTACATCTGGACTTTGCTGGTCCGTTCATGGGGGAGATGTTTCTCATAATGGTGGATGCCCACTCGAAGTGGATAGAATCACACATCATGAGCAACATAACAGCACCCACAACCATAGACCAGCTCAGACAAGTTTTTGCAATCCATGGGTTGCCTGACAGTGTAGTTACGGATAATGGTCCAACTTTCACCAGTGAGCTGTTTGGTGAGTTTATGAAACAGAATGGAATTAGGCATGTTCGTACTGCTCCTTTCCACCCAGCCTCGAATGGATTGGCAGAGCGAGCTGTCCAGACGGTGAAGGAGGGTCTGAAACGAATGAAAGGTGATTCTCTAAAAACCAGGCTTTCCCGTTTCCTTTTTAAATACCGCCTGACTCCACAGACCACCACTGGACGTTCTCCAGCAGAGATGTTGATGGGGCGTAGGCCTAAGTCAAAGCTGGACCTGCTGCGTCCAGACATCAAGGCCATGGTGGTGAGAAAGCAGGAAAAGCAGAAGGAGGGACATGATCAACATGCACGAGAGAGATCGCTGAAACCCGGTAATATAATCTATATGAGAAATTTCAGCAATAACTATAATCAGAAATGGCTACCGGGTGTTATCCTGACGCAGAGGGGTCCTCTCTCATATGTTGTTGAACTAACTGATGGACGAGTGTTTCGCAGACATCAAGACCACATCCGCTTGCGTCATGACACAGGCCCAGAGATCGTCAGTACCTCAGAGTTTCCCCTGGTGAGCCAGACTACTGTGGGAGTATCACCAGAGGAAAGGTCACCCGGGGAAGAGTCTGCACCCCTGGTAGAGGAGGAACAGTTGACTATGGACCCACAGACACCTCCTGTGGACCTGGCACCTGAACCACCCAAAACACCTACACCAGCAGTTCCATCTACAGCACCGGAGATCGTACGCAGGTCACAGCGTGTTCGAAGACCTCCTGACAGACTGATTCTTAGTTAGTCACTTTAAGTGCTAAATTGAATGTGTAGGTGCACATGTGTATAAAAGAAAATGACAAGTTTATTTGTATTCATGGAATGTTGAAATTTAGTGGGGGAGCAGTGTTGTAATGTATATGATATCTGTTTTGTGTTACACCACTAGGGGAGCTCTAGTATAAAAGACCACCAGTATTGCACTTCTGCTGCTTCCGTATTGACAAGTGAACTCTGTACATGCTACCAGCTTTTCGATATAAACAAACAAGTCTATACTGCACTCTTTTGTGGTCCGTATCATTGCTCAAGTTACTACAGGGTCCATACCGTATTAGTTAATAAGGGAGTCCATACCGTATTAGTTAATAAGGAGTCCATACCGTATTAGTTAATAAGGAGTCCATACCGTATTAGTTAATAAGGGAGTCCATACCGTATTAGTTAATAAGGAGTCCATACCGTATTAGTTAATAAGGGAGTCCATACCGTATTAGTTAATAAGGAGTCCATACCGTATTAGTTAATAAGGGAGTCCATACCGTATTAGTTAATAAGGAGTCCATACCGTATTAGTTAATAAGGAGTCCATACCGTATTAGTAATAAGGAGTCCATACCGTATTAGTTAATAAGGGTGTAGGAGCCAAATAGCGTTTTTGTTTACCTAAAAAACGAATAATTATAATTTGTAGACTTCCCATGTTTTGTTCTACTATATATCAGATCTACTGATTTGATAGACAGCTGATCGACAGCTGGGCCACCGATTGATTGGCAACTTGGCCACACCCATAGTAATCAGGGTGGTGCAAGTTAACAAAGGGAAGTGGAAAATGTTTTGGACCGGGATTATGGAGTCCTAGCTTTAGTTGGAGAGCAAACACAGTTTTTTAACCATCTTCTATTTTGAATCACCTACATACACTGTGGTACCCCAAGGGTAGCTTGGGGTCCCACCAGGGCAAAGAGGAGGAGACTTACCTTTGGTTGCGTTGTGGGAGGCGTATATCTCCCAAGGGAGATACTTGGAGGGCTTTAGGACCCGGGGGGAAGGCGAACGAGATCCCGGAGTGAAACGCACAGCTGACCATAATAAACACCTGATTAAATCAGGTGCTTAAAAAGCGCACAGGTAGAGGGTTGCTAAAGGAGAGAGAAGGGGGGCGAGAGGACCGAGACCGTGCTGCCGAGAGGTCCCGCCATATGCTGCTATACTGCTATGCTGTTCTGCCGTTCTGTTTCCAGCAGTGACCAAGGAAGAAAGGAGAAGCCGTCGCACCCGGGAGCTTGGGAAGCCGCCAGAGGGTGAGAGGACCGCGGACCCGGCGTGAGACGCCGAAGACAAGCCTTAGTTGTTTTTCATTCCCTCCCTTAAACCCCTGAAATTTAAAGAAATAAAAGGACATTTTTTGTTTAACCCTCAAAAACCCGCTGTTTTTTGCCTCCTTGAGCCTGGGCGCTCACAACACATACACATACACATACATCTATCATCTACTTTCTACCTTTCACACACAAACACACACACACATGAACATAGTTTGTCTATTGCGCTGGCCTACAACGTTTTGGTAGGATATTTGAGTTTGAAATATTTGAGTATTATTTTCACAATGAACATGCGCACGGCGTCCGGATCTACGACAAAGGTGCGTTAAAACAACTCTTCTATCGCTGGGGCAGTGGCTAAAATTAAGGGAAGGAATAGCCACTTTATTTAGTTAAAAAACTATTGCGTCGGACTTTCCCGCACTACTCCTCGGACTCGGGACATGAATGGACTTCAAGCGAACAGATGGAAGGAACAGATTTAAAGGGACTAAGGGGCAGGAGGTAAAACAAACAATTGTGGTGAGTTACATAATTCACCTGGGAACTATGGTTGGGGGGGCGTGCTCCCGCACGGACTGTTTTGAGCACCGGACTTGTTCTTGTTCCGGTTAGCGTTCTAGTTGCTACTGTGTGTTTTTATATGGCTAATAAAACCACAAGTTCCTCTTTTGATACACCGCCTCCGACTCCCATCTTTCGGCACTACATTGGTGACCCCGACATAAGTCTCGTCGAAGTATCCGAGACAGAACAGAACATGGCAATTAGCCCCTTTTTCGTGAAATTGCCGGAATTTTGGGAAAATGCAGCCGCGGCATGGTTCGCACAGACGGACGCTCAACTCGCCCTCCGCGGGATAGACGATGACGAGACACGCTATCTACACGTTGTCACGGCACTGGGTAGCTCCACGGCGTCTCGGTCGGTAAGCTTCATTACCAATCCCCCCTTCCTGGGTAAATATGAGGCTTTCAAGAGCTATCTGCTTAAGACTTTCGAGTTGTCCCGACGGGAACGAGCCCGACGTCTTTTGGCGATGCGTGGCCTAGGAGACAACAAGCCCTCCGTACACATGGACATCATGCTAAAACTGCTAGGTGCGGAGGAGCCTAATTTTTTATTCATGGAGATGTTTCTGCAACATATGCCGCCACACGTCCAGACAGCGCTCGCTAACACCCACATAACGGAGCCCCGCGAGTTGGCTGAAGAGGCTGACCGTTACTTCCTGGCTACCCAGTGTTTCGCCCCAGAAGTACTGGCCCCGACACGTAGCTACACCCCGCCTGGCAGGGATGTGCTAGCCGGCGGGAGCACCGGGACCGCTAACGGCCGTGCTAACACTGGCATGTGTTATTTCCACGCTCGTTTCGGACCAAAAGCCAACAAGTGCGTTCCCCCCTGTAACTACAAGCCGACGGGAAACGACAGGGCCTGCGCTCAGTAGTGGCCGCGAGCGTGGGCATAACAAACCGGCTCCTGTTCATCAGGGACTCTTGCTCCGGGCGCGAATTCCTTTGCGACACCGGGGCTCAGAGGAGCGTCCTGCCAGCTTCTGTGGGCGACACCGCAAGAGGAGACCACGGCCCGCATTTGATGTCCGCTAATGACACCCCTATCCGCACCTATGGCACGAGGACAGTAGACCTGTGTTTCGGGGGACAGCGGTTCACATGGGACTTTGTCACGGCCGACATCTCTTTCCCCCTCCTCGGCGCGGATTTCCTGTGCGCCCACGGGCTGCTGGTGGACGTTAAGAACAGCCGCCTGGTGGACGCTATGACGTTTTCCTCGCTCGCATGCGTCCGCGGCGAGGCAGCATACGGCGGGCTCTCCAGCTCACTCTCGGAAGGTAACAGCTACCAGCGACTTCTCGGTGAGTTTCCCAGCTTGACGCAACCCACTTTCTCCGCCGCCACTACTAAACACGGGGTCGAGCACCACATCGACACTAACGGCCCTCCGGTCTACGCTAGGGCCCGACGGCTCAACCCTGACAGGCTGGCGGTCGCTAAGGCTGAGTTTGCCAATATGGAACGTCTGGGCATCATCCGCCGCTCAGACAGCCCGTGGGCATCACCGCTCCACATCGTCCCCAAGCCAGACGGCGGGTGGCGGCCGTGTGGAGACTACCGCCGCCTTAACGACGCTACTACTCCGGACCGCTACCCGGTCCCTCACATCCAGGACTTCTCTGCACACCTGGCGGGCAAGCTGGTGTTCTCCAAGGTGGACCTGGTGCGTGGCTACCACCAGGTTCCGGTACACCCCTCAGACGTCCCCAAAACGGCGGTAGTCACGCCGTTCGGACTTTTTGAGTTCTTGCGCATGCCGTTTGGTCTTAAAAACGCAGCGCAGTCCTTTCAGCGGTTAATGGATGCGACACTAAGGGACATGCCATTCCTTTTTGTTTACTTAGATGACATACTCGTCGCCAGCTCCTCTGAGGAGGAGCACCAGGCACATCTGCGGATCCTTTTCGAAAGGCTTACCCAACACGGCCTTATTGTCAACCCGGCAAAGTGTCTGTTCGGGGTGTCCTCCATCCACTTCCTCGGTCATCTCATCACCAAAGAGGGGGCCGCCCCCCTCCCGGCGAAAGTGGAAGCTGTATCCGCTTTTCCCCGACCAAACACAGCTCGGGCGCTCCGGGAGTTCCTCGGGATGGTAACCTTTTACCACCGGTTCATCCCCCGGGCCGCCCACACCATGCGCCCGCTGTACGAGGCTCTCAAGGACAAGTCCCCCGGCCAGACCATCGACTGGACGGCCGAAAGGGAGTCCGCCTTCGATGCCACCAAGGCCGCCCTGAGCCAAGCCGCCATGTTGGCTCACCCGTCGCACAAGGCCCCTATCGCTATTACCACCGATGCGTCCGACTATGCCGTCGGAGCGGTACACGAGCAATGGGTCGACGGCGCCTGGCAACCGCTCGCCTTTTTCAGCCGGCAGTTGACCCCCAGGGAACGCAAGTACAGCACGTTCGACAGAGAACTACTTGGCCTCTGGTTGGCGATTCGCCACTTCCGGTTCCTGCTGGAAGGTCGGGACTTTGCAGCGTTTGTGGACCACAAACCGCTCACATTCTGCATGTCCAAGGTGGCAGAGCCGTGGTCCGCTCGCCAACAGCGACAGCTGTCGTATATATCGGAGTATACGACAGACATCCGACACATCGCTGGGAAAGACAACGTGGTCGCGGACTGCCTCTCCAGAGCGGTCATCGGAGCCGTGCAGCTGGGCCTCGACTACGCCAGCATGAGCACGGACCAAGCCTTGGACCACGGGATCCAGACCCTCAGAGCTTCAGACACGGGGTTGCGCCTGGAGGAGGTCGCAGTCGGCGACTCAGGCGCAATGTTGTGGTGTGATGTCTCCACGGGCCAACCCCGGCCGCTAGTCCCTGTGAACTGGCGCCGACCCGTTTTTGAGGCGATACACAACCTTTCCCACCCCGGCAGGAAGCCTTCCGTGAGGCTAGTGTCGCATAAATTTGTGTGGCAGGGACTCAAGAAGGACGTGAAGACCTGGGTTGACACATGCGTGGCCTGTCAACGGGCTAAGGTGCACCGACACACTAGAGCCCCTTTCGAGCCTTTTACGGTTCCCGAGAGGAGGTTCGACCACGTTAATGTGGACCTCGTGGGTCCACTTCCCACATCTCATGGGTTCACCTACCTCTTCACTATGGTGGACAGGACGACCCGCTGGCCCGAGGCCGTTCCCCTCACCTCAACGGCAGCTTCCGACGTGGCCCGCGCATTCATCGGCACGTGGGTCGCGCGTTTCGGGACACCGTCCGACCTCTCCTCTGACCGCGGTTCCCAGTTTACGTCGGAGCTATGGAGTGCGGTTGCTGAAGTTCTGGGGGTCAAGCTACATCGCACCACCGCCTATCACCCCCAGGCTAACGGTTTGTGTGAGCGGTTCCACCGATCCATGAAGGCAAGCCTACGCGCTAGCTTGACGGATGGCAACTGGGTGGATAAGCTTCCGTGGGTGATGCTTGGCCTCAGGTGCGCCCCTAAAGAGGACCTGCAGTCCTCGTCGGCGGAGCTGGTGTACGGCCAGACTCTACGGGTCCCCGGGGATTTTATTCCGGAGGCCAACATGCCCTGGTCTGCGGCCAGGCAGCGCTCCTCCCTACTGGAGACCGCCGGGGCATTCGTTCCCGTCCCCACGTCGCTGCACGGCGCTCCTGCGTTCCAGGTGTCCCCCGGTCTGCGCTCGGCAGGTTTTGTTTTCATCCGTCACGATGCCCACCGCGGTCCCCTACGTCCCCCTTACGACGGCCCGTTCAGGGTCATAAGACACGGGGATAAGACCTTGGTGGTGGACGTTGGCGGCAAAGCGGAGACGGTCTCCGTGGACAGGATTAAGCCGGCTCATGTGGACGTTTCCAGGCCATTGGAGTTGGCTCAACCCCCACGTCGGGGCCGTCCTCCCCGTCCCCGTCCCCGCCCCCTTAACCCTGTTGGAGTTCCCGCCTCGTTGGCACCCTTACCCTCCAATTTTGTCGAGGGCGCGGACGCACTGGCTGCCCCGCCCTCCTCGACACCCGTCGTCCTTACTCGCCGGGGTCGGGTAGTGGTCCCTCCCCGGCGCGGGGATTTTGACTATGGGTGAATTCTGGGGGGGCTTGTGTGGTGAGTTACATAATTCACCTGGGAACTATGGTTGGGGGGGCGTGCTCCCGCACGGACTGTTTTGAGCACCGGACTTGTTCTTGTTCCGGTTAGCGTTCTAGTTGCTACTGTGTGTTTTTATATGGCTAATAAAACCACAAGTTCCTCTTTTGATACACCGCCTCCGACTCCCATCTTTCGGCACTAC
>JANIIK010003470.1:0-10634 GCA_027704905.1 Muraenolepis orangiensis
TAAAAGTATCAATTCAGACTCCTAAATAATTAATTTTCAGAGAAATAAGGTAACATATTTAGGATGTTGTTGCCCTGATAGTATGAGGACATGTTAAGTTCTGAGTTTGTTAATAGTGGTTTAAGGTGTTTGTTGTATTACATTCATATTATACTCATAGATAGTAAGATGGAATTTAGAGTTGGTTAGTGAAGTTTATTCAGATTCAGATTCAGAAAACTTTATTAATCCCGAGGGAAATTAAGGTGCAACAGTTGACACAGGGGGAATAAATGCACACACAAGAATACTAAAACCTAAGCTAAAAAACAAAACAACAACTAACTAAAATAAAACTATTATAAACAAAAATAGTTCAAATAATTCTAAATGAAGTCTAAATGTATTGATAAGTGAAGATAATTGACAGTATTATAACAGTAGTACGTAGGTATATACAATACACAACAATACGTATAGTGCAAATTGGCAGTAATAATATATTAATAAATAACTCAACTCAACTGAAAAGTGACATGTGAAAAGTGAAAAAGTGAAAAGTGAATTCGGATTTGAAATAGAATTTACAGTGCAAAGTACAATGAGATGATTACAGTGCGTTGACCAAAAATAAAATAAAAATAAAAATAAGTACGTTGGCCTCAGGTCACTAAGTCTCCACTGTCCCTCTCACGACCCGAGGTAGAGGAATTATAGAGTCTAATAGCACAGGAAGAAAGGACTTCCTATGGCGTTCTGTGGTGCACCTGGGTGGAATGAGTCTGTTGCTAAAGGTGCTTCTATATGAGGTCAGCACCTGATGGAGAGGGTGAGAGTTGTTGTCAAGGATACTACGCAGCTTGCGCAGCATCCTTCTCTCAGACACCACCAACAAGGAGTCCAGCTGGACCCCCAGGACAGCGCCAGCCTTCCTGACAATCCTGCTGATCTTGTTGGCGTCTGCTGATCTCAACCTGCTTCCCCAGCACACGACTCCGGAGAAGATGGCACTGGCTACCACCGACTGGTAGAACACATTCAGCATCTTGTTGCAAACGTTGAAGGACCGGAGCCTCCGCAAGAAGTAAAGACGGCTCTGGCCCTTCTTGTAAACCGCCTCAGAGTTCTTGGCCCAGACCAGTTTGTTGTCCAGATGAACTCCCAGGTATTTATATTCCTGGACAGCTTCAGCGGACACACCCTTGATGGAAATGGGTGTGGGTGTGGGTTTCCTCCTGCGGAAGTCCACCACCATCTCCTTCGTCTTGTCATTTTTGAGCTGCATGTGGTTCAGCTCACACCACTCAACGAAGGAGTCCACGACGCCCCTGTACTCCTCATCGTTTCCCTCGCTGACACAACCAACAACTGCAGAGTCGTCCGAGAACTTCTGCAGATGGCAGGACACAGAGTTGTATTGGAAGTCTGAGGTGTACAGGGTGAACAGGAATGGGGAAAGAACAGTTCCCTGTGGAGCACCAGTGCTGCTGACCACAGTGTCAGACACACAGTCCTGCAGTCTGACAAACTGTGGACGACCCGTCAAATAGTCAGTAATCCAGGACACCAGGGAAGAGTCCACCTTCTCATTATCTTCTTCTATTATTTTCTCTTATCAACAACCTTTTCCTTAAAATGTGCCTTTTTAAGGAAACTTTAATTATTACCTTTGCTGAATATGTGTACATATTTTTGACAGCTAACTGGTATCATTTAAATATCTATTTTTTACATTGACTACACTTCTCTTGTGCTCATTGTTGAAGTAAAAGACTTGTGTTCTTTCAACCCAGTTCCTAACATGTTCCTGTTGATGTTGTGTGAAGGCTGAATGGCTGTCATCTGTCAGAGAGATGCTGTGAAGCTCTGGCCTCAGTTCTCAGCTCCAACTCCTCCAGTCTGAGAGAGCTGGACCTGAGTACCAACCACCTGCAGGATTCAGGACTGAAGCTGCTCTCTGCTGGACTGGGGAGTCCACACTGTACACTGGAGACTCTCAGGTCAGTTGGACTCAATGAGCAAACACTTACAGCCCAGGATTTGATATCAGAAGACATTATACTGATTCCATGCATTGAGGAGATCTTTAGAACCAGGTGACCATCTCCATCACGAAGGACCGCAACCACCCTGGAAACCATCTCTTCTCCCCCTACCGTCTGGTCGCTGGTTCTGCAGCATCCGTACAAGGACTACCAGGTTTAAGGACAGTTTATATCCACAGACAGTGACCTACTGAACTGCTAGGAGTGCTGCCACTGTCATAACATGTCATTAACATTACACTATCATAACATGTCATTAACATTACACTATCATAACATGTCATTAACATTACACTATCATAACATTGTAATTAACATTACACTTTCATAACATTATCACTAACATTACACTATCATAACATTATCATTAACATTACACTGTCATAACATTGTCATTAACATTACACTATTATAACATTGTCATTAACATTAAACTATCATAACATTGTCATTAACATGACATTACCATAACGTTGTAATTAACATTACACTATCATAACATTGTCATTAACATTACACTATTATAACATTGTCATTAACATTACACTATTATAACATTGTCATTAACATTACACTATCATAACATTGTCATTTACATTACACTGTCATAAGATGTCATTAACATTACACTATCATAACATTGTCAATAACATTACAATAACGTTGTCATTAACATTGCACTATCATAACATTGTCATTAACATTACACTGTCATAAGATGTCATTAACATTACACTATCATAACATTGTCCTTAACATTTCACTATCATAACATGTCATTAACATTACACTATCATAACATTGTCATTCATATTACACTATCATAACATTGTCAGTAACATTACACTATCATAACATTGTCATTAACATTACACTATCATAACATGTCATTAACATTACACTATCATAACATGTCATTAACATTATACTATCATAACATGTCATTAACATTACACTATCATAACATGTCATTAACATTACACTATCATAACATTATCATTAACATTACACTGTCATAACATTGTCATTAACATTACACTATTATAACATTGTCATTAACATTAAACTATCATAACATTGTCATTAACATGACATTACCATAACGTTGTAATTAACATTACACTATCATAACATTGTCATTAACATTACACTATTATAACATTGTCATTAACATTACACTATCATAACATTGTCATTTACATTACACTGTCATAAGATGTCATTAACATTACACTATCATAACATTGTCATTCATATTACACTATCATAACATTGTCAGTAACATTACACTATCATAACATGTCATTAACATTACACTATCATAACATGTCATTAACATTATACTATCATAACATGTCATTAACATTACACTATCATAACATGTCATTAACATTACACTATCATAACATTGTCATTAACATTACACTATCATAACATGTCATTAACATTATACTATTATAACATGTAATTAACATTACAATATCATAACATTGTCATTAGCATTACACTATCATAACATGTCATTAACATTACACTATCATAACATGTCATTAACATTACACTATCATAACATGTCATTAACATTACACTATCATAACATGTCATTAACATTACACTATCATAACATGTCATTAACATTACACTATCATAACATGTCATTAACATTACTCTATCATAACATGTCATTAACATAACACTATCATAACATGTCATTAACATTACACTATCATAACTTGTCATTAACATTACACTATCATAACATTGTCATTAACATTAAACTATCATAACATGTCATTAACATTACACTATCATAACATGTCATTAACATTACACTGTCATAACATGTCATTAACATTACACTATCATAACATGTCATTAACATTACACTATCATAACATGTCATTAACATTACACTATCATAACATGTCATTAACATTACTCTGTCATACTGAGCTGGACTTTCTGGACCCATAACAGTTACTGTACTGCACTGTATTCATGATGCTGCTGCACTACTGGCACTTTAAAATACTTTTATATGCTTTATGTACATATCATCCATTAGTCACTTTATTGTTATTTATATTGTCATTTTTATTGTGTATAGTATTTTTATAGTATAGTTGTATATAAATTCATACTCGAAGAGGGAATGAGGAGTAAGCGTTCTATTGTACTTGCTGCCAATGGCAGATCAATCTCTTGAATCTTGATTTACATCAATAAAAGTATCAATTCAGACTCCTAAATAATACATTTTCAGAGAAATAAGGTAACATATTTAGGATGTTGTTGCCCTGATAGTATGAGGACATGTTAAGTTCTGAGTTTGTTAATAGTGGTTTAAGGTGTTTGTTGTATTACATTCATATTATACTCATAGATAGTAAGGTGGAATTTAGAGTTGGTTAGTAAAGTTTATCAACCGCCTTTTCCTTAAAATGTGCCTTTTTAAGGAAACTTTAATTATTACCTTTGCTGAATATTTGTACATATTTTTGACAGCTAACTGTTATCATTTAAATATCTATTTTTTACATTGACTACACTTCTCTTGTGCTCATTATTGAAGTAAAAGACTTGTGTTCTTTCAACCCAGTTCCTAACATGTTCCTGTTGATGTTGTGTGAAGGCTGAATGGCTGTCATCTGTCAGAGAGATGCTGTGAAGCTCTGGCCTCAGTTCTCAGTTCTCTCAATCTAAATAAAGACGCATAAGAATAACTCATTCTGGTGTGTGTGTATGTGTGTGTGTGTGTGTGTGTGTGTGTGTGTGTGTGTGTGTGTAGGATGTCTGCCTGTCTGGTCACACAGGAAGGTTGTGAAGCTCTGGCCTCAGTTCTCAGCTCCAACTTCTCCAGTCTGAGAGAGCTGGACCTGAGTACCAACGACCTGCAGGATTCAGGAGTGAAGCTGCTCTCTGCTGGACTGGGGAGTCCACACTGTACACTGGAGACTCTCAGGTCAGTTGGACTCAATGAGCAAACACTTACAGCACAGGGTTTGATATCAAAAGACTGGTTTTCTTCCATAAAAGTACCAATTCACACATCTAAATAAAGACGCATAAGAATAACTCATTCTGGTGTGTGTGTATGTGTGTGTGTGTGTGTGTGTGTGTGTGTGTGTGTGTGTAGGATGTCTGCCTGTCTGGTCACACAGGAAGGTTGTGAAGCTCTGGCCTCAGTTCTCAGCTCCAACTTCTCCAGTCTGAGAGAGCTGGACCTGAGTACCAACGACCTGCAGGATTCAGGAGTGAAGCTGCTCTCTGCTGGACTGGGGAGTCCACACTGTACACTGGAGACTCTCAGGTCAGTTGGACTCAATGAGCAAACACTTACAGCACAGGGTTTGATATCAGAAGACTGGTTTACTTCCATAAAAGTACCAATTCACACATCAATATAAAGACGCATAAGAATAACTCATTCTGGTGTGTGTGTGTGTGTGTGTGTGTGTGTGTGTGTGTGTGTGTGTGTGTGTGTGTGTGTGTGTGTGTGTGTGTGTGTGTGTGTGTGTGTGTGTGTGTGTGTGTGTGTGTGTGTGTGTGTGTGTGTGTGTGTGTGTGTGTGTGTGTGTGTGTGTGTGTGTGTGTGTGTGTGTGTGTGTGTGTGTGTGTGTGTGTGTGTGCGCAGGTTGTCTGCCTGTATGGTCTCACAGGAAGGCTGTTCTTCTCTGGCCTCAGCTCTGAGCTCCAACCCCTCCCGTCTGAGAGAGCTGGACCTGAGCTACAATCACCCAGGAGACTCAGGAGTTACGCTGCTCTCTGCTGGACTGGAGGATCCACGCTGGAGACTGGACACTCTCAGGTAAGGAGAGGACAGCTCACCTCTCAGGGACCGTGTCTCCTACAAGGATTCAACCGGCCGCTAGATGAAGTGGTTTACCAAGGCGGCTGTAACTCATGTTGTGTACAAAGTGATGATCCAGCAGATCATGAGTGTGAATGTTTCAACTGCTCTCTCTTTGTTCCCCCCAGGGTGGAGCACGGTGGAGGATGGAGGCTGAAACCAGCTCTAAAGAAGTGTGAGTGTCTGTTTAGTTTGAGTCATCACAACACACACTCACTCTTTAGATGGAAGGTCCATCCACACAGCAGGAGGTGACGTCCTGCTGGGAATGAACATGATGGATCTTATCATTATTAATATTCATTAGATACATCATGTATCTCATCAATATTAATATTGATAACCATCACAAAGAATCCTCCTTTTATAAAATACAACAGGTATTATTACTGATACATGGTTATTTATTAATGAATTATTATTGGTTATTAGTAGTGTTGTTATTATTATTAGACCATAACAATCCTCACATTATTAAAGGGTAAGTAAACAACCGTTTTAGCAGACCTACCAGTTTCCAAAGAGTCGTAAAGGTTTTATAAAAAATGTACAGTTTGGGTTCCAAAGGAGCAGGTTTAAGGGGCGTGGCCAAACGCTGTCCAACCCCCCCTCACTGGAGCCAGGGGGCGGAGCCAATAGAAAACCACTGTGTGAAAACTGGTTGATCTGGAAGTAGACAACATGTCCCCGTTTGATAACTTTCTACATTTCAGTCCAAAACATCAGAAATGCTGACCAACACGTTTAGAGACCCAAACGGAGCAGCTTTCCCTTTAATATTAGTGTGTGTATTTAATATTATATTATAACAACTACTGTTATTCTTATGATTATCATCATCCTTATGGTTATAATAAGGACAATTGAATAATATTAATAATAATAACAATAATAAATAATAATAAAATCTAATAATAATAACACATATTTATTAGGTTAAATAATGTTTTGAATAATGATTACTATAATGCATTATAATTATGAATATTATTATTTTATAATTATTAATTCAAATAATAATATATAAAAGTAATATTATAAATTCAACTATAAGTGGTATTATTATTATTAATAATAATAATAATAATATTATTATTATTATGAGTATTATACATACAATTATTATTCATATTATATATATATATATACAATACTTAAATAATTAATTAATTAATTAAGTATTAATTAGGATTAGTTATTAATATAAATGTTAAAATAATATTAATACTAATATTATTATTATTCTAATTATTATTAATGTTTTTATACATATTACTACTATTATTATTATTATTATTATTATTCTTGTTATAGTTGTGTTAGCCATAGGAGAGAATCCTCCTGATTCTACTAATATATTGATCCTCACCCAGAGCCCATGTGGTAAGCCCCTCCTCTTCCCCTCCATGTTAACTGGTGAGCTAAACGGTGGGCGGAGCTGAACTCCATCAGGGCGGGGCTTCTGTTGACTCCGCCTCCGCCTGTCCTTTTGGTTCAGTTGTTTAAATGGTCTAGAGATGAGACCAGGACTCAATAGGTTTGAAAACAAGGCTTCACGTCAATGAGAATCCTAGCTACGATGAAGTGTGACGCGGTTCCTTCAGCCCACGCCGTCGCCGTGGTGACGCTGAGGGACTGAGAACATCAGGAGAACACAAACTACAGTCTGGGCTCATTTTCTAGGAACAACAACAACAGTTCAGCAGACTAATCATGTCTTGTTCTCCATCAGATGCGTGTGAACTCACACTGGACCCAAACACAGCCTGGAGACGACTCTCTCTGTCTGAGGACAACAGGAAGGTGACGAGGGTTGGAGAGGAGGAGAAGTATCCTCATCACCCAGAGAGATTTGACTCCTGTCCCCAGGTGTTGTGTAGAGAGGGTCTGACTGACCGCTGTTACTGGGAGGTGGAGAGGAAAGGAGGTGTTGATATAGGAGTGACATACAGAGGAATCACAAGGAGAGGAGAGGGTAAAGACAGCAAGCTTGGATACAACAACAAGTCCTGGAGTCTTTATTGTCATGATGTTGGTTACTCTGTCTGGTACAACGGTAGTAGAACAGTCATAGATCTCCCCTCCTCTAACAGAGTAGGAGTGTATGTGGACCGACCTGCTGGCTCTCTCTCCTTCTACAGAGTGTCCCCAGATGGAGGAGGGTCCTCAGACACACTGACACTCATCCACACCTTCCAGTCCACATTCACCCAGGAGGACCTCCTCCCTGGGTTTGGGTTAGGGGATTATGGTTCCTCAGTGTCTCTGTGTCCGTTGTAGCCACACACACAGTATACACTATACACACACACATAGTATACACTATACACACACACACATAGTATACACTATACACACACACACACACAGTATACACTATACACACACACACATAGTATACACTATACACACACACACACATAGTATACACTATACACACACACATAGTATACACTATACACACACACACATAGTATACACTATACACACACACATAGTATACACTATACACAGACACACATAGTATACACTATACACACACACACACACACATAGTATACACTATACACACACACACATAGTATACACTATACACACACACATAGTATACACTATACACACACACATAGTATACACTATACACACACACACATAGTATACACTATACACACACACACACACATAGTATACACTATACACACACACATAGTATACACTATACACACACACACACATAGTATACACTATACACACACACACATAGTATACACTATACACACACACACATAGTATACACTATACACACACACACATAGTATACACTATACACACACACACACACATAGTATACACTATACACACACACACACATAGTATACACTATACACACACACACATAGCATACACTATACACACACACATATAGTATACACTACACACACACACACACACACACACATAGTATACACTATACACACACACACACATAGTATACACTATACACACACACACACACATAGTATACACTATACACACACACACCCACACACACAGTATACACTATACACACACACATAGTATACACTATACACACACACACATATAGTATACACTATACACACACACATATAGTATACACTATACACACACACACATAGTATACACTATACACACACACATACACATAGTGTACACTATACACACACACACACATAGTATACACTATACACACACACACACACATATACTATACACACACACACACACATATAGTGTACACTATACACACACACACAGTATACACTATACACACACACACACATAAAGTGTACACTATACACACACACACACACACACACACACACACACACACAGTATACACTATACACACACACATATAGTATACACTATACACACACACATATAGTGTACACTATACACACACAGACACACACACACACACAGTATACACTATACACACACACACATATAGTATACACTATACAGACACACACACACACAGTATACACTATACACACACACACACACACACACACACATAGTATACACTATACAGACACACACACAGTGTTGTATTCAATATAATGTTTTAAATGGTTGAACTTTCTCTTTAACAAGTTCTAGAAGACTGTTGTATTCAATATAATGTTTTAAATGGTTGAACTTTCTCTTTAACACGTTCTAGAAGACTGTTGTATTCAATATAATGTTTTAAATGGTTGAACTCTCTCTTTAACACGTTCTAGAAGACTGTTGTATTCAATATGATGTTTTAAATGGTTGAACTTTCTCTTTAACACGTTCTAGAAGACTGTTGTATTCAATATGATGTTTGTGGTGGAGATGAAGATGTGTTCTCAGAGCTGAAAGGGAGTCATGCATTGGATGTTCTTTCATGGTCTGACCAGCTAAATATCACATGTTCATGTTGTTTCCTTTGATTCTTTGAAGCATTATTAATCACATGGGATTGTTTCCTTTAAATCCTTTTTTGAAGTGTTATTAAAGTATGATGTTGGATTGGTGTTCATGACGTTGTGTTCCATAATCAAGTGAGGTGAACATGATGTGTTGTCCTTTTCAAAAGGAGCTAAATGTGATGGTAAAGCCCTCTGGTGTAGTAAGAGCCCAATGGTTGTTGTGGCCATCTGTGGCCACCATCTGGTCACGGTAGAGCAGAGGTGTGTCTCTCCTACTCCTCTCCCTCAAAGAAGCCACCTGGAGAAGGCCAGCCAGAAGTGGATTTGGGCTCTCTGAAGGTGGATGTGTTTACCGCTAGCGACCCAGACTCCCTGTGCTCCCGCTGGCCCTCTGAGAACCCGGGCCGTTCCCCTACCCATAAGGACGGAGATGGGCCACGGCCCGCCGGCTGTTGGTATGGGTTGGGTACGTGACGCCTGTTTGGTGATCCACTGATGAAGAGGGGGCTGCTCTTGGAAGTGAGTCGGACTTCTCTCCACACGCCTTGAGACGTGGGGACACAACTCTGGGACTGAGAGCTCAACCTATTGATCCATTGGGTGATTGGAATCAATACCGTAGTCACACTTATTGGGTTTGGACCACTTGATTCTGAAACAGGTTTCAGAGTTAGACCACTGGACGTGAACCAGAGAATTCACACCACAACTTATACACACACACACACAGGGTGGAGAGTGATGAAGAGGAGGGTGGTGAGTGATGAAGAGGAGGGTGGTGGGTGATGAAGAGGAGGGTGGTTAGTGATGAGGACAGTA
>JANIIK010003471.1:0-2500 GCA_027704905.1 Muraenolepis orangiensis
GGGAGTTCAAATTCGAAAAAGCTTAGTTATATCATAAAAAGGTGAGTGCAAGTAACAAGTAAGAGAGCAAAAGCTAATAGTGAGTAAGTGAATCTCACATTTTTCCCTGGACCACAGAGTCCCATCCCTAACTAGCTGGGACAAATTTTTAAATTTAAGTCTGCACAAAAAAAAACAAGTGAATTAGTTGGGTTTCCATAAACTAGTCGGAGCGAACAAACTACTGTATGGACCCGAATATAAGACGACCCCGATTATAAGACGACCCCGAATATAAGACGACCCCGATTATAAGACGACCCCGATTATAAGACGACCCCGATTATAAGACGACCCCGAATATAAGACGACCCCGATTATAAGACGACCCCGAATATAAGACGACCCCGATTATAAGACGACCCCGATTATAAGACGACCCCGAATATAAGACGACCCCGATTATAAGACGACCCCGAATATAAGACGACCCCGAATATAAGACGACCCCGATTGTAAGACGACCCCGAATATAAGTCGATCCCGATTATAAGACGACCCCGAATATAAGACGTCCCAGATTATAAGACGACCCCGATTATTAGACGACCCCGAATATAAGACGACCCCGATTATAAGACGACCCCGAATATAAGACGACCCCGATTATAAGACGACCCCGAATATAAGACGACCCCGAATATAAGACGACCCCGATTGTAAGACGACCCCGAATATAAGACGACCCCGATTATAAGACGACCCCGAATATAAGACGTCCCAGATTATAAGACGACCCCGATTATAAGACGACCCCGAATATAAGACGACCCCGATTATAAGACGACCCCGAATATAAGACGACCCCGAATATAAGACGACCCCGATTATAAGACGACCCCGAATATAAGACGACCCCGATTATAAGACGACCCCGAATATAAGACGACCCCGATTATAAGACGACCCGATTATAAGACGACCCCGATTATAAGACGACCCCGAATATAAGATGACCCCGATTATAAGACGACCCCGAATATAAGACGACCCCGATTATAAGACGACCCCGAATATAAGACGACCCCGATTATAAGACGACCCGATTATAAGACGACCCCGATTATAAGACGACCCCGATTATAAGACGACCCTCTTTCTCTTTTTCAAGACTCATTTTTTTTTTTTTGAAGACCAAATCTTTTTTTTATAAAGAAAATAATTTTATTTGAAAATGATATCACATATTGTGTTCAAATTTGCCTAACTTGGCAAACAAAAACAAAACAGGCTAGATAGATTGCAATTAAACAGTAGTGCAATAAAACGGTTGTGCAATAAAATAGTAGTGCAATAAAACAGTAGAGCAATGAAACAGAACATCAGTCTATTGGTCACATCACAAACGTCTTCTCATTCAGCTCGTCTTCTACATCGCTGGTTGTTCTCTCACTCCCGCTATCGTCACTCACGGTGTCTGCTCCCCCGTCTCCTCCCACATCACGTCATCCTCCCACATCACGTCATCCTCTCTGCCATCCATGGCATTTGATACGCAGCATTTCTTAACCCATTAATGATGCTTTCTGGGGAAACGTCAGCCCATGCTTGCAAGATCCATTCACAGAGCAAACGTACTGCAGGCTTTTGGATTTTTCTAGACGGTGTCAGTGCGTGATTAGCAGCCAGGAGCCATTCTGTGGATCTCTTGCGCAGATGAACCTTGAATGGTTTGTTAACGACCACATCCAACACCTGCAGCTGGCTTGTCATTCCGCCCGGTATGATCACTAGGTCACCATTCAACTCTTTCACTTGCTTTTTGACTGGCTCAGTCAAGTGTCCACGGAAAGCATCCAGAATCAACATATTCCTCTTCTTTCTGAGTCCCCCACGCCGTCTGCCCCACACCACCTTGAGCCAGTCCACCACAAGCTCCGTCTCCATCCAGCCCTTTGCCTGGGCACCTACGATAATGCCAGCTGGCTGCCTCTTTAGGTACAGTCACTGCCTCTTTAGGTACAGTAACTGCCTCTTTAGGGACAGTCACTGCATCTTTAGGTACAGTCACTGCCTCTTTAGGGACAGTCACTGCCTCTTTAGGTACAGTAACTGCCTCTTTAGGGACAGTCACTGCATCTTTAGGGACAGTAACTGCCTCTTTAGGGACAGTCACTGCATCTTTAGGGACAGTCACTGCCTCTTTAGGTACAGTCACTACCTCTTTAGGTACAGTCACTGCCTCTTTAGGTACAGTCACTGCCTCTTTAGGTACAGTCTTAAAACCACGTACGGGGGATGTTTTGCCCCATCTGCGAGGCGCGTTAACATGACCGTTACTCGGCTCTTCTCGTTTCCAGTAGACTTCACAATCACTGATTTGTCGCCTTTCTTATGCCCAGTGACAGATGTTGGCATGTCAAAATACACAGGCGTTTTTCTTTTTTCAAGTTGGTCGCTGTGTCTCTCCATTTCTATCTCTCCAGGCAACTGTTGCTATGTACTGTTACTTTAAGACTTT
>JANIIK010003471.1:5000-10628 GCA_027704905.1 Muraenolepis orangiensis
GAGAGGAGAGGAGAGGAGAGGGGTAAAAACATATCTTGTATCTTGTATCTTGAGAGGAGAGGAAATAAGCGTAGAGGCAAAAAGGAGCGACAAGGCAAGGAGATATAGGATCCGAGGAGATAAAGAGGAGAAGAGAGGAGCAAAGGAAAGGAGAGTAAGAAGATATGAAAGAAGAGGAGATGAGAGATAAGAGGGGATAAGTGAGGAAGCAAGAGAAGGAAAGAGGAGGAGAGAGGGGTAAGGAGAGGAGCATAGGTAAAACATCTCATCCTCACTCCACATCCACTCCCCATCCTTTTGACTCTGACTGAATGGTCGATCGGGGGGTCCCACTGATTTCCAATGAGGCTGATTTGACATGTGATGCTAAAGTACAGTGCAGCAGGAGAGGAGAGAGAGCACCCGTCTCACTCCAGCATCACATATTAATTCATTCATTGTGTCTGCGGCCCCAGAGGAGTTACAGTGGAGGGAGATATTTAATCAAGGGCCCTGCGCCCCCAACCGGCTGACTGATGCTCAGCCACATCTGTTTGTTTATCTGGGGTTCAGCTACCAGAGGGCAAAGGGATGAGGGACCCCATCCCACCCCTCTGCCTTCATTCTCCCTCCATCATGCTCTGGAGAGTTACTTGTTACACTCTGTTCCTCCTCTTTGCTCTCTCTCTCTCTCTCTCTCTCTCTCTCTCTCTCTCTCTCTCTCTCTCTCTCTCTCTCTCTCTCTCTCTCTCTCTCTCTCTCTCTCTCTCTCTCTCTCTCTCTCTCTCCACCGCTACAACCACTACCTCCTCCACTGCATTCCTTCCATCAGCTGACCTCTGGTCCCACAGCGGGAGGAGAGGAGGGAGGAGGAGGAGGAGGAGGAGGAGACGAGGGGGGGGGAGGAGGAGAGGGGGAAGGAGGAGGAGGAGGAGACGAGGGAGGAGGAGGAGGAGGAGGAGGAGGAGACGAGGGAGGAGGAGGAGGAGGAGGAGGAGGAGGAGGAGGAGGAGGAGGAGACGAGGGGGGAGGAGGAGGAGAGGGGGAAGGAGGAGGAGGAGGAGACGAGGGAGGAGGAGGAGGAGGAGAGGGGGAAGGAGGAGGAGGGGGAAATTTGTTGGAAAAAACAATAAAAATCTGACTAGAAAGCTCCAAAAATAGATAGATGAGTTGACTGTTTTCCAAAGGAGGAGCAGCCTTACACACATAATTCCACTGTGGAGATGAATGATGATCACGCCACAGAGGCTCAGAGGACGCTCATTGGCTCAACGGGGAGAAAGCTGTGTTGTCAACTATGGCATTCAGTTTCTCCACCGGAGAAAAGGGACAGTTGGTGGAGTTGGTGTGGTGGTGGTGCTGATGGTGGTGGTGGAGGTGGAGGTGGTGGAGGTGTAGGTGGTGGAGGTGGTGCTGGTGGTGCTGGTGGTGCTGATGGTGGTGGTGGTGGAGGTGGAGGTGTAGGTGGTGGAGGTGGTCCCCCTCTGGAGGGGGGAGGGGGCTGACTGCGGCTTAGATTAATGCAATCCATCTTCCCATTTTGTCTCTATGCATTATTCCTTCTTCATCCTCACCCCCCCCTGGTTATCTGGTCCGGACACGGCGACGCCTCACACACAAGGACACTGCAGTGTTCCCTGGCAGCCGCTCCACCTGGTCGTTAAGCAACGCTATAATGTGATGCTCGCCCTCCCATTCCCCATACCCATACATCTCCCAGGGCACTCTCTCTCTCTCTCTCTCTCTCTCTCTCTCTCTCTCTCTCTCTCTCTCTCTCCCTCTCTCTCTCCCTCTCTCTCTCTCTCTCTCTCTCTCTCTCTCTCTCATCTCTCTCTCTCTCTCTCTCTCTCTCATACACTCTCTGTCTGTCTCTCTCTGTCTGTCTCTCTCTCTCTCTCTCTCTCTCTCTCTCTCTCTCTCTCTCTCTCTCTCTCTCTCTCTCTCTCTCTCTCTCTCTCTCTCTCTCTCTCTCTCTCTCATACACTCTCTGTCACTCTCTGTCTCTGTCTCTCTCTCACTTATTTTGGAGACTTCCCCGTTTCACAAACAACCAAGACGGTGGAAGGAAGTGATGGATGGTTTTCTCGTCCTCCCTCTCTTCTTTCTGTGTAGAGCGGAAGACCTCCTTCCCCTCCCTCCCCTCACCCCTCCTCCCTCTCCCTCCCCTCACCCCTCCTCCCTCCCCTCCACCCCTCCTCCCTCTCCCTCCCCTCACCCCTCCTCCCTCCCCTCATCCCCCCTCCCTTCACCCCTCCTTCCTCCTCTCCCTCCTCTCTCTCCCTCCCCTCACCCCTCCTCCCTCTCCCTCCCCTCACCCCTCCTCCCTCTCCCACCCCTCACCCCTCCTCCCTCTCCCACCCCCTATTCTCTCCCTCCCTCCTCCCCTCCCCCCCTTCCTCTCCCCTCACCCCTCCTCCCTCTCCCTCCCTCCCCCTATTCTCTCCCTCCCTCTCCCTCCCTCCCTCCTTTACCTCCCTCCTCCCTCTCCCTCCCTCACCCCTCCTCCCTCTCCCTCCCCTCACCCCTCCCTCCTCTCCCTCCCTCCCTCCCTCCCTCCCTCCCTCCCTCCCTCCCTCCCTCCCTCCCTCCCTCCCTCCCTCCCTCCCTCCTCTCCTTCCCCTCACCCCTCCTCCCTTTCCCTCCCCTCACCCCTCCTCCCTCTCCCTCCCCTCACCCCTCACCCCTCCTCCCTCTCCCTCCCCTCACCCCTCCTCCCTCTCCCTCCCCTCACCCCTCCTCCCTCTCCCTCCCTCCTCTCCCTCCTCTCCCTCCCTCCCTCCCTCCCTCCTCTCCTTCCCCTCACCCCTCCTCCCTTTCCCTCCCTCTCTCCCTCCTCTCCCTCCTCTCCCTCCTCTCCCTCCCTCCCTCCCTCCCACCTAGTTGCTCTGCTCACTCCCATATCCCTTTTAACTGTGCCCATTGAGTAGGGAGATGCTCTGAACCTAATGAGCTTTGAAGGGATTTTCTGTTGTCTCTGTCGTTATGTTGATGTATTACTCCTGGCTTAGTGGTGCTGTTATGGTGCAGTAACTAAGACACCTTGTAGTGCCACTGTCTATAGATGCCCTTTAAATAAGCATAATAATGCTTACAATAATAACAAGGACTGTTAATGTTAAGGACTAATAGTTAATTTAAGATCTTTGGAAAAGGCTTCCAGAGGAACTGAAAGAATACTGATTCTGATCGATTAAATTTTTGTTTTTTAACACAGTTTGATCTTGTGTACACTCCACACCGTTATGATACGACGTGAATGATATAAATATTATATGATATATGATGTGTGTTTGGTATACTGTATATTGATTCCTGTACAGTGTACACACTGAATGTAATGTTATATCTTCCACGTTACGTGACTCTAATAAACTGATCACGACAACCCATCGCTCCGGGGGCCGTGGCTCCCATCGACCCCACGGCCCCAGGTCACCTGTCCTCTACTCTCCATCACCGTCCTCTGAGAGCCAGAACCACATCTCATGTGTGTTTGTGTGCCGCCGCCCGACCGCCCGACCGGAGGAAAGGAGACACAACCTGTCCTGAACACCATTAAAACGCCACAGCTTCTGGGGGCCTTTGGAGATTGGGATGCCACGATGTCACCATGTCAGCCTCCCCCCTCCCCCCTCCCCCCTCCCCCCTCCCCCTCCCCCCGCCCCCAAATCCATTGAACTTACCACAACATCCCCCCCCCCCCTCCCTCTAACACCCACTCCCGTTGAGCAAGCAGATCCACATGGAAACACAGACACACATGCACATAAACACACATACACATACACACACACACACACACACACATATATACACACACACACACACACACACACACACACACACACACACACACACACACACACACACACATACACACACACACACACACACACACACACACACACACACACACACACATGCACACACACACACACACACACACACACACACACACACACACACACACACATAGACAGATACACATACATACACAGAGATACACAAGCACACACAGATGCACTCATGCAAATAGACAGACACACACACACACACGCACACAGATACACAAGCATACAAATATACACACATGCATATAGACAGACAGACAAACACATACACACACACACACACACACATACACACACACACACACACATATACACCACACACACACACACACACACACACACACATACACACACACACACACACACACATTGTATGAATAAATGAACAAGTGAGTGTCTGGATTGTGAGATCTGCTCAGGGGTTCCTTGGGGAGCCAGGTTCCTCCCTGCTCCATTTAGGTACTCCAGGAGAACCAGGTTTCAGATGCCTGGAGTGGAGAGATTCATGCAGATTGCCTCTCCATATTTAATGTGTTTACACACGGTTCAACAGGCCGGACCGCTGAGCGGGACCAGAGAGGGGGGTGGTGGTGGATGGAGGATTGCAGGTGCTGCAGAGGGAGCTAAAAGCTATTGCTTTTAAAACGTTGTAAGTGTTTAAAAGGTTTTCCATCGTGTTCTTTGTGCTGTTCTTACAGTTGAGACCGCAACCAATGACGGGTCCAGAAGAGAGAAGAAGAGGAAAATATACGCACAAAGACAAAAACACAAAATATATCCTCCACAGAGATTAGAAAGTCTTTTAGCATGTGGAGAGAATGAATGAACAACATTGGATAGAGAGAGAGAGAGAGAGAGAGAGAGAGAGAGGAGAGAGAGAGAGAGAGAGAGAGAGAGGAGAGAGAGAGAGAGACAGAGAGAGAGAGAGACAGAGACAGACACACACACACACACAGAGGTAGGTCTGCTCCCTGTTGTTTTAAACCAAGGTCATAGAAGTACTCCATTGAACCATATAGCTGTCAGCAGAAATATATTGTATATTTTCTTGGCACAAACAGGTTTGAAGAGGTAATATACAGATGAACATAAAGTGTGGCTCAGAGTGGTTCAGAAACACAAGACAATTATGCACGAGAGGAACCGGACTGCCAGAGTTTCTGTTTCCGGTCATCCGACACGCAGGTGGATGGACGATGGGATGATGTTGGGGCCCTGTTTCAAAGTTCTGCGATGGGGCCCCAGGGTGCCACCAAAAAGAAGAGCAGAAAATGAAATATGTTGATTGATTGAGGACTGGATGCAGATGAAAGACATACCAAGAGTCATAATAATCTAGATTATAGATTAATAATAGAGATTAATAATAGATCTCAGTTCTCAGATTTGTGTCATCCTCTCACCAAAATAACCATGAGCATTCCATCAATAAATATGCTATGACTGCTGCTTTTCTGACCCGAATAGCTCTGCGATGTTCTCTCACACTGGGGGATTTGAAATTAAGCTGAAATCTGTCAAAAAGCAATCAATGTTTATGAATCCTAAATAGAATGACAAAGAAAACATGTGATTTAAGTTTATAGGTGAACATGGCGAGTTCAACAGTGCTGCATGTCCAAAAATAAACCTGCATCCTGGTGAACAGAGCAGATGGAACACACTAGAGCTCTTCCTCTAGTGTGTGGTGGAAGCTGTTTTAACTTGTGGGCCTTGATTAACAATGACCCACAGGTATGCAGCCTCACCAGCCAAACAGTCCAACTCAGGCCAGATGAGTATGTATGAGTATATATAT
>JANIIK010003472.1:2500-10604 GCA_027704905.1 Muraenolepis orangiensis
ATCGTCGGTTGTCGTCGATTCGTCGGCCCCCGATCGATCGATGACCTAAACAATTGATCACTTTGATTGATCACACAAAATAAACCACACCATCCGGTGGTGAGTCACACACACACACACACACACACACACACACACACACACACACACAGAGGGAAGTGTTGAAGTGAGAGCAATTAAAACAAAACACGCTACACACATATAATGAGCACAAACACACCTGTGTGTGTGTGTGTGTGTGTGTGTGTGTGTGTGTGTGTGTGTGTGTGTGTGTGTGTGTGTGTGTGTGTGTGTGTGTGTGTGTGTGTGTGTGTGTGTGTGTGTGTGTGTGTGTGTGTGTGAGTGTGTGTGTGTGTGTGAGTGTGTGTGCTCATTATATGTGTGTAGCGTGTTTTGTTTTAATTGCTCTCACCTCAACACTTCACTCTCTCTCCTCACTGTGGTGGGAGGCTGGACTGTGTGTGTGTGTGTGTGTGTGTGTGTGTGTGTGTGTGTGTGTGGGGGGTGGATTGTGTGTGTGTCCATATATGTCCTACTTATACAAAGGAAACAGGGTGTCTTCATGTGATCAAAGCACAATCCTATTTGTGTGACGGGGGAATGACTCAGAATGTAACGGATGGTCTTTACCTTCTCCATTATCAGACCTTGCTTTCCCAGCGGCAATCTGAAACGATTCAATGAAATTAATATCAAACACATGCCACGTATATTTAGTCAGATTGAGGTCATACTAAATGTACAGTATGTCTAATAAGAATCCATTAGCGGTTCAGTTACAGTGGTGAGCGCTCACACCAAAACCCTCCCCTTCAAGCTATCGTTTAGTTTATCCTTCAGCGTTTCCTGATGTGAATATAAACTTCCTACATACTGGGATGGGACGTGTCACACCTAACTCTAATACTGGGATGGGACGTGTCACACCTAACTCTAATACTGGGATGGGACGTGTCACACCTAACTCTAATACTGGGATGGGACGTGTCACACCTAACTCTAACACTGGGATGGGACGTGTCACACCTAACTCTAACACTGGGATGGGACGTGTCACACCTAACTCTAACACTGGGATGGGACGTGTCACACCTAACTCTAATACTGGGATGGGACGTGTCACACCTAACTCTAACACTGGGATGGGACGTGTCACACCTAACTCTAATACTGGGATGGGACGTGTCACACCTAACTCTAACACTGGGATGGGACGTGTCACACCTAACTCTAACACTGGACCACATGAACACATGTTTAGCTGATAGAACACATCACGTCCAGTATGTGGTAACTTCCAATGTTAGCTAGCCAACCGCTCAAACACCGCTCCCCCGCTGCATTCGGTGTCCACTCCCGTATTAGTTGACACGGGAGTCCATACCCTATTAGTTAGTGCGCATTGAATACACTTTATGTTCACACTCTCTTCTAATTCACGATTCGCTGAGCACTCGATACCAGGTTTTGGTTCACACACAGGATAGAGAAGCGAATGCGCATTCAATTAGGAGACTGGTAAGTTTTGTGTGAAGTGAAAGTAATGCGCATTAAAGATTCTGTTCACACACACACGGGAAGCGTGTGTGTGTGTGTTGCTTTGCACCCAAACTAGTTACTTGGGGATCAAACCACCTCCCCAAGGTGGATTAGTTACTGAGCACTAGTTGTGGAGCGAATCCACAGCGGTAAAAGTGTTCATGTGAAGGTAAGCATACCAAGAAGAGAAGAGAAGATATGATGCCTTTATTGCCTTCACAGTCACAATGGGGTTCAAACATACATTAAAAACACACACAGCCGCCCCTAATCTGCTTCAAAGGTCACTTATTTGGTTGTTACAAGAACTAAATATATTATTATATATTATAATATCTCTTATGACTTTAAAAATATACATATATTCCAGAAAGTCATTTGTATTGTGTTGAGCTGATGTGCTAATTAATAACACTGTCCTGTCTTCATATGTAACATCAGATGAGAGGTAGAGGGGTACACAGCAGGAGGTCTGAGGGTACAGGACCTTAAATAGTTCATAACACTGTCCTGTCTTCATATGTAACATCAGATGAGAGGTAGAGGGGTACACAGCAGGAGGTCTGAGGGTACAGGACCTTAAAGAGTTCATAACACTGTCCTGTCTTCATATGTAACATCAGATGAGAGGTAGGGGGGTACACAGCAGGAGGTCTGAGGGTACAGGACCTTAAAGAGTTCATAACACTGTCCTGTCTTCATGTGTAACATCAGATGAGAGGTAGAGGGGTACACAGCAGGAGGTCTGAGGGTACAGGACCTTAAAGAGTTAATAACACTGTCTAGTCTTCATATGTAACATCAGATGAGAGGTAGAGGGGTACACAGCAGGAGGTCTGAGGGTACAGGACCTTAAAGAGTTCATAACACTGTCCTGTCTTCATATGTAACATCAGATGAGAGGTAGGGGGGTACACAGCAGGAGGTCTGAGGGTACAGGACCTTAAAGAGTTAATAACACTGTCCTGTCTTCATGTGTAACATCAGATGAGAGGTAGAGGGGTACACAGCAGGAGGTCTGAGGGTACAGGACCTTAAAGAGTTCATAACACTGTCCTGTCTTCATGTGTAACATCAGATGAGAGGTAGAGGGGTACACAGCAGGAGGTCTGAGGGTACAGGACCTTAAAGAGTTCATAACACTGTCCTGTCTTCATATGTAACATCAGATGAGAGGTAGAGGGGTACACAGCAGGGGGTTCATCAGGACTAGGACTCTCAACCCTGGATGTGTCTTCTGTTGAGCTCCTGTCTGACCCACCATGTGTCTGCAGGCCCACCTTCCGCTACTTCACGTGGCACACCTGTGTGCTGGGCATCATGGGCTGTCTCATCATGATGTTCCTCATCAACGCCATCTACGCCTCGGCCAGCATCGCCTTCATGCTGCTGCTGCTGCTGCTCATCCACTACCTCAGCCCCACCTCCAGCTGGGGATCAGCCAGGCCCTCATCTTCCACCAGGTATGCTCCACCCTGCTCCACCTGCACCTTCAACACGTCAACCACTCACCCCAGATGTTGGGCTTTACACCCCCCTACATGACCTACACCACCACCTACACCACCACCTACACCACCACCTACACCTGCTTCCCCTGCACCACCTTCAACACCTACACCACCACCTACCCCAGCTACACAACCCATCACCGCCTATACCACCACCTACCACCCCTGCATCACCTACACCACCACCACCAGCACCACCACCACCACCACATCCCCTACACCACCACCAGCACCACCACCACCACCACACCCCCTACACCACCACCACCACCTACACCACCACCACACCCCCTACACCACCACCACCACCTACACCACCACCACATCCCCTACACCACCACCACCACCACCACCACCTACACCACCACCACACCCCCTACACCACCACCACCACCTACACCACCACCACATCCCCTACACCACCACCACCACCACCACCACCTACACCTGCTTCCCCTGCACCACCTTCAACACCTACACCACCACCCCTGTATCACCTACACCAAACCGCACGCGCACAGCCGCACACACACACACACACACACACACACACACACACACACACACACACGCGCACACACACACACACACACACACACACACACACACACACACACACACACACACACACACATACACACACACACACACAGATTCCCCGCTGCTCTCCCCCCTGTGTAACTCCCCCTGCTCTCCCCCCTGTGTAACTCCCCCTGCTCTCCCCCCTGTGTAACTCCCCCTGTGTAACTCCCCCTGTGTAACTCCCCCTGCTCTCCCCCCTGTGTAACTCCCCCTGCTCTCCCCCCTGTGTAACTCCCCCTGTGTAACTCCCCCTGTGTAACTCCCCCTGCTCTCCCCCCTGTGTAACTCCCCCTGCTCTCCCCCCTGTGTAACTCCCCCTGTGTAACTCCCCCTGCTCTCCCCCCTGTGTAACTCCCCCTGCTCTCCCCCAGGTGAGGAAGTACCTTCTGATGTTGGATGTGCGTAAGGACCACGTGAAGTTCTGGCGGCCCCAGGTGCCCCTGATGGTGACCAACCCGCGCTCCAGCGTGGGCCTCATCTCCTTCATCAACGACATCAAGAAGAGCGGCCTCTACGTGCTGGGACACGTGCAGCTGGGGGAGCTCAGTGAGTAGCCTAGCACAGCTAGCACAGCTAGCACAGCTAGCCCGCTGCTCTCTCCGTAATCTAGCACAGTGCCCAGTAGGCTCTCTCTCTCTCTCTCAGTAGGCTAGCACAGCACTCTCTCAGTAGGCTAGCACAGCGGTCTCTCAGTTAGCTAACTCAGCAGTCTCTCAGTAGGCTAGCACAGCACTCTTTCAGTAGGCTAGCACAGAGCTCTCTCTCAGTAGCCTACTACAGCGCTCTGTCCGTAGGCTAGCACAGCACTTTCTCACTAAGCTAGCTCAGCGGTCTCTCAGTAGGCAAGCACAGTGCTCTCTCTCAGTAAGCTAGCACAGCGGTCTCTCACAGTGTTTTCCTTACCTCAAATGAGGTCACGTTTGAGGTTGGTTTCGGTCTGCACATTAGAATAACACTAAATCGAAATACCAACAGAACAACTCAAAGTAAATGATAAATGGATTTGCTACAGCGTTTCATGTACAGGACGTCCTTTCAGCGCTCACTCTCTCTGGACGGGACACTCGGCTGTTTGATGGACCGGGAGCTGAAGTGTCTTGCGGGCATCTTGCGGTTTGTCCCGCTGTGAACCCCCGGTTTTTTGTGTCCTTAATCTGCATGGCAATTAAAAGCAGGACAAGGTGTATCAACGTAATGAACCAGTTGTTGATTGACAGAAAAGCTTGATCCAGACACACGATGCAGAATGCTAGGCAGGGTACGTATTTATGCAGTGGTCCATTTTTCTTCCAAAAGGCAAAAGGTTACATCTGCTTGGAATATCGTCACGTCAGTCTAGAAAAGTGATCTAGAAAGTTAGTGCATTTAAGTTCATTGTGGGGTTCCTCAGGCTTGAGATACGGAGGGGTTCAAAACACAGTGACAGCTCCGCCACGCACTGCAACACAATCAGTGAGCTGTTCAATTCAAGCAGTGAAAAAGATGCAACGACTTCATCTCCGCCCAGAGAGAGAGAGAGAGAGAGAAGCCAGCTCTGTGTGACTGTAGCACCAGACCTCCGGGGTCTGGGATAAGGCAGGTCTGTATCACTCCACGTTGGATGGTTCTGTGATCCCTAATCAGCATCCAGGCCCAGCGCTCACGGATCCTACTGGCCTCCTGCGAGTCACGCTAGTCGTCAGTACATCATGGAACAGGTAGCGTAGGTACACCTCCAGGGCTGCCTGAGTACCTGCCCGTTGTTGCTCCCTGGCGACACCCTCTCCACCCCTCCCTCCCTCCCTCCCTCCCTCCCTCCCTCCCTCCCTCTCCACCCCTCCCTCCCTCCCTCTCCACCCCTCCCTCCCTCCCTCTCCACCCCTCCCTCCCTCCCTCCCTCCCTCCCTCCCTCCCTCCCTCCCTCCCTCCCTCCTTCCCTCTCTACCCCTCCCTCCCTTCCTCTCCACCCCTCCCTGCCTCCCTCCCTCCCTCTCCTCCCCTCCCTCCCTCCCTCCCTCCCTCCCTCCCTCCCTCCCTCCCTCCCTCCCTCCCTCCCTCCCTCCCTCCCTCCCTCCCCTCCCTCCCTCCCTCCCTCCCTCCCTCCCTCCCTCCTCCCTCTCCACCCCTCCCTCCCTCTCCACCCCTCCCTCCCTCCCTCCCTCCCCTCCCTCCCTCCCTCCCTCCCTCCCTCCCTCCCTCCCTCCCTCCCACCCTCCCTCCCTCCCTCCCTCCCTCCCTCCCACCCTCTCCACCCTCCCTCCCTCCCTCCCTCCCACCCTCTCCACCCCTCCCTCCCTCCCTCCCTCCCTCCCTCTCCACCCCTCCCTCCCTCCCTCCCTCTGCACCCCTCCCTCCCTTCCCTCCCTCCCTCCCTCCCTCCCTCCCTCCCTCCCTCCCTCCCACCATCTCCACCCCTCCCTCCCTCCCTCCCTCCCTCCCTCCCTCCCTGACACACGTCTCGTCATGACACACACACACACACACACACACACACACACACACACACACACACACACACACACACACACACACACACACACACACACACACACACACACACACACACACACACACACACACACACACACACACAGTATGTGCTGTTAATAGGTATGAGATATTGACCAGAAGCCTCACAGGGGAGGAAGAAGCTTCTGAAGGAGTCAGAATGGATGTCATTCGTTGTTGTTTTGCCATTTTCTCTTTTTATTAGATTTATTCCTCTCTTCGGTGGATTCACTCAGCTGCTATATCTATATATTTGTTTTTAACATTTTCCAGAAATAGAGAAATAGTCGTCCTGTAATAAGCCTCTGATGTCCTGAGTGGTGGAGGCAGCGTGGGGCGTCCCAGGAGGAGCCAGTTGTTTACGTGGGTTAGGGTGGTGCACGTGGGTTAGGGTGGTGCACGTGGGTTAGGGTGGTGCACGTGGGTTAGGGTGGTGCACGTGAGTTAGGGTGGTGCACGTGGTCGCTGGCTCTTTGTTTGGTTTCGTGATGATTGATCGATGATTTATCTCTCCTCCGCTATCTCCCCCCTTATCTCACCCTCGCCACTCTCACGCTTTACCTCTCTCTCTCTCTCTCTCTCTCTCTCTCTCTCTCTCTCTCTCTCTCTCTCTCTCTCTCTCTCTCTCTCTCTCTCTCTCTCTCTCTCTCTCTCTCACGCTGTCCCTCTATCTCAACACGACTTCCTCCTCCTCTCTCCTCTCTCCTCTCTCCTCTCTCCTCTCTCCTCTCTCCTCTCTCCTCTCTCCTCCTCCTCCTCTCTCCTCCTCTCTCCTCCTCTCATCCTCTCTCCTCCTCTCTCCTCCTCTCCTCCTCTCTCCTGCTCTCTCCACCTCTCCTCCTCCCTCCTCCTCCCTCCTCCTCTCTCCTCTTCTCTCCACCTCTCTCCTCCTCTCTCCACCTCTCTCCTCCTCCCTCCTCCTCTCTCCACCTCTCTCCTCCTCCCTCTCTCCTCCTCTCTCCTCCTCTGTCCTCCCTCCTCCTCTCTCCTCCTCTCTCCTCCTCCCTCCTCCTCTCTCCTCCTCCCTCCTCCTCCTCCTCTCTTCTCCTTTCTTCTCCTCTCTCCTCCTCTTCTCTCCTCCTCTCTCCTTCTCTCTCCTCTCTCCTCCCTCCTCTCTCCTCCTCTTCTCTCCTCCTCTCTCTTCCTCTCTCATCCTCTCTCCTCCTCTTCTCCCCTCCTCTCTCTTCCTCTCTCCTTCTCTCTCCTTCTCTCTCTTCCTCTCTCCTCCTCTCTCCTTCTCTCTCTCCCACCTCCCAGCAGTCTCTCTTAAGGCCCCGTCACACCATAACGTCTTGGTCAGCGTTCTATGAACTAATCGTTCGTAATTTTCGAGCGTTCTAGGGTGAGCGTGTACATCTGGCGTGTGACTAATGTGTGACTAACGCATGAATTAGCGTGTGACTAACGCATGAGGAGCGTGTACCAGCGACCAAGTAAGACACCCCTGAAAACTATTAGCGTGTGCTGACGTGTCACTGTGTTCAAACGGGTATAAAACGCGGGGAAATCACAGTGGATTCAGTTGTTCTTGTCACGAGTGGATTGTTTGGTGGGACCCAGAATGCAGACCAAGACACAGTGGAGCTATAACAGAGCTTTATTTCAAGTAAACAACACAAGAGAGTGATCAGGGACAGTCCAGGGGTCTGGGTACCGGGAGGTCGATCCGCGGAGTAGCGACAGGTACTGGACAGGTAATGATATAATGATATAATGACCGGGGAGCTCGAATAGACCGGCGTAACGCGAGACAGGCGGGTGACGCGGGATAGGTAAAGGATCTGGATCTCCGGGACATCAGCGTGGCGATTCCGTCCAGAATGTACGACGTAACATGAACAAAGTATGACGTACGACCTAACCCCGGGGTAACGGGGAGCCAGGGTCTATAGACCCCAGGTGAGGGGATTAGCAATCAGCCACGGCAATTGTTGACAGGTGTGTGTGTGCGCCGCCAGCGCACGTGGCTTAGCCACGCCCCCTGT
>JANIIK010003473.1:0-10601 GCA_027704905.1 Muraenolepis orangiensis
TCTTCTTTCGTGTATCATCATCATATGTCCAGCTCAGTGTCACAAAGCCACGCTCTCGTCTCTGGTCCCACATGGAAGAGGCCAGCCTCTGAAGGAGGTCTGTACAGAGGACAGGTGGTGATTATGTGGTCGGCAGTCTGCTCAGGCTCGCCACACTCACATACTGCGCTGTCTGCCAGGCCCCACTCCTTCATGGACGCTTTGAAGCGACCAACCCCAGTACGGAGGCGGTTCAGCAGGGTCCAATGCCGGCGTGGTAGATGTTCTCCTTCGACTCCATCTCCCGGATCTTGGATGTGATGGTGCAGACGTGTGGGCTCAGCCGACTCCCATTCCTGCTTCCAGGAAGTTGCTAGCCATGCCCTTGTAGACAGGTCCTCAGGGATGGAACCAAGCATCTCTTGTGCTGTCCTGTTGTAGGGGTGACGGGACTTGAGTCTGCTTGGGGGCGCTGCCTTTGTTGTTGTTTCATGCAGGATATGCCAGTCATGTTCTTGGGCTTTCCTTGCAAGTGCGAGGATAGCGGCCTCTCGTCGGAGACCGGCCGGGGCAATTCCCGCTAGGACTGGCAGGTAGGACACGGGGGTGGGCTTTAGGCAACCGGTTATGATCCGAAGGGCATTGTTGATGATAGGATCAACCTTCTTCACATGTGGGCTTCTACTCCAGACTGGGGCGCAGTATTCGGCAGCAGAGAACACCAGGGCTTGTGTGGAGATTCGTAGTGTCCTGGCGGAGGCACCCCAGGTTGTGCCAGCAAGGCGGCGGATAAGCGAGACCCTTGCTGTCACTTTGGCTCTCACTTCCTCAAGGTGCCGTTTGTAGGACAGTGTCCTGTCCAGCCGAACACCGAGGTACTTGGGGGCTAGTTGGTGCTCCAGACGCTTGTTGTCGACGGACACCGACAGTTCCCTTTTGGCCTCTCCGTTGCACAGGTGGTATGCGGCCGACACAGTCTTCCCAGTACTGAGCTGCAGACGCCACTTGCGCAGGTAGGCAGCCAAGATGCTCATGTCCTGGTTGAGACCCTGTTCCACCGCTGACCATGTTGTTCGACGCAACATGATGGCCAGATCATCCGCGTAACCATATTGTCTGGATGTTGTCTCCGGGAGGTCGTGGATGTAAATATTGAACAGCAGTGGTGAGAGGACAGACCCCTGTGGCACCCCGTTTCTCAATCTCCTCAGTCTGCTTCGCTGGCCATCGCTGGTTCGGAGGATGAAGCTGCGGTTGGACAGCATCTCCATTATGAACTTCACCATATGCCGGTCTGGGATAGTCCTCAGCAGCTTCAGGTGAAGTCCACGGTGCCAGACGGTGTCATATGCGGCTGTTAGGTCAAGCAACACAACCCCAACTTTCTCTTTGGCCTGAAAGCTGTCCTCGATGTCCTGGGTGAGCAGGGTTACCTGATCTACTGTTGACCTGCCCCGCCGGAAACCAGCCTGTTCCCTTGGAAGCTGTGGGTCCACTACTGGCTCTATGCGGCTGAGGATCATCCTCTCCAGTATCTTGAATGGGACGCAGAGCAGCGAGATGGGTCTGTAGGCCTTAGGGTCTTCCGCAGTTTTGCCTGGTTTCAGCAGGGCAATAACAGCAGCACGGCGCCAGGTCTTCGGCAGTTTGGACCTCTGGAAGCAGGATGAGAAAAAAGAGCACAGCCAGGCAGATGTTGTCTCACTCTGGTGGGTCACGAACTCTGGGTGGATGTTGTCATGCCCCGGGGACTTGCCTTGCCTAAGGTTGCCGATGGCCGCCCTAAGTTCAGCTGTTGAAAACTGTCCGGACATGTCAACATCGACACTGGATGCCCTAGAGAGGGAAGATATCTCGCACAGTGTAGAGCGGGCGAAGTTCTTATCTGAACCTTGGAATTGGCTGTTCTTCAGGAGCTGGGCTGCAATGGCATCTGCTGTCACAGGGCACTTGGGGGGTGTTGTTTTCCTGCCAGTGAGCTGGTTGATGGTCTGCCACGCCTTACGGCTGGAATGGGTGAAATCGATTGACTCAACGGTTTCAGTCCATCTGGCCCTTCGGGTGGCGTCCAGCTTGTGGAGTAGTGCCGTTGCAGTCGCTTCCACATCCTCCCTTGAGCCAGCCTGCTGATGTTCACGCAGTAGGTGGTTGCACTCTTCGTCCCAGCCCGGGATGTAGCTCGCATTGTAGCCGCGAGGGATCGTCTTCTTTGCTGCACTTAGGAGAACTTCGCAGTAGGCTGCATATGCTGAGTCCACATCAGCAATGTCTGGGTCCGGGAGACAGGCTGATGTTCTCTCTGTCTCCGTGGTGAATGCCTGCCAGTTGGCCTTCCGGAAGTTCCACCTACGGACAGGTTTACCCTCTACCGGCTGCACCAGTGAGGGGGCTTTGATGACAGACGGTCGGTGGTGTGACCGGGGGAACCTATCGATGACCTGTCTCTCCGGAATTGGGTCGCTGTTGTGGCATACAGCAAATGCGAGGTCTGGGTTGGTGAAGGTGTTCCATCTTGAAGAGTGGAAACTTGGTGGCTCTTTGGGGTCGAACAGGAGCTGAGCATTGGCGTTGGAGGCCCACTCACACAGCGTCTCTCCGTCTGGTGTAGTGTGGGAGTATCCCCAGTCAGTGTGCTGGCAGTTAAAGTCCCCTGCATAGATGGCGGGTGCCTGGGCAAGCGGGAGGGCCGACACGGTCAGTGTAGATGGTGGAGGCTTGTACACATTTACAACAGTTGTTGCCTGTATCTTGGTGGACAGCCACTCAACGCTGGCACTTGGTGGAGATTGGCCAGTGGCTGTCCACCCCAGATCAGACCTCACAAAGGTCGCAATACCGTGATGTCTGCTGAGGATGGAACCAGCTAGGTGGAACCCGGGCAGCTTGAGGGTGTCTTCAACCATACAGTGGGTTTCCTGTAGGAGGACAGCTGCAACCTTGTGGGAGTCGGCGAGGTGACTTATGATCTCGAGTTTGGCGTTGGTGAGGCCCTCTACGTTTAGCTGGAGCACTGCCAGACCTTGGTGGTCGACCGTCGGGATGGATACCCGTCCTGGCGTGGACTTGCATCCCCCCGACTTTTTACGCCTTGGTCTGTCAGCTTGACGATGATTGGGTGGCGACATTGGTTTCACGAGTTGGTCTTTCACCATCTCTCGTTACTTGCAGAGGAGGCCGCGTGGAGGCTGTCGTCTTCTCCTCCCATTGACATTGATGACATTGGATGACATTGATTGAAATGAACAATAGCCAAGCCGCAAGACCACCTGGGCTGCGCACTTGATATGGACAAAGGTTACCATGAGTTGCAGGTGATAAAGGTAATGCCACCAAAAAACAAGATTATATATTAAGTCGAAAAAAACTAAGCTAAGTTTAAAATTAAAAGCTACGTTAAAAGACTCAGCAAAAACACTGACATTGTGATGCCTTCTTGTTTCTCTGGCAGAGACAAAAAGGCAAAAATAGGGGCTCTTTAAAGGAACATGTTACCTAGGGCTGCTCAGGTGTTAAAGGGACCCTTCTATTCTATTCACTCTGGTTAGATGCTAAATTATTTTCACTGTACTTGTGCCGTGCAATGACAATAAATTTGAATCTAATCTATTATACCGACTTGTGAGGTCACTTTACCATGGGCTGCTCAGGTGTCAAAGTGTAAGTGAAAATGTTTCAGTTAAAATGTGTACACTATGACATAAAACAATTAAATAATAATAATAAAAATAATAATAATAAGACTAGCCAAACAAAAATATTTGGCTGAATAACACCAATAAATGATTATGGGTTCACTGGCCCGACCCCTCCGTCATACACCTGGGTGGACACTCCCACTTGTGATGTCACTCTGTGAGGGTAGAACATTACCATGGGCTGCTCAGGGTTCATCTGTATGATGAACTGGTACGTGGGCACCATGCAGTGTTGCACCACCAGTCCGTTCAGCTCGCCATCCTCTCCCCCAAAGTCGCAGACGGGCACCGTCAGCGTGAATCCCTCCGCCACACTCACCTCCGCCATGCTGTCCAGGGCCTGCCAGGAAGACAACATATTAGATATGAACACAATTACAAATACAATACCATTACATTATCGATTCAGTAATTGCGGCTATAGCTCAGGAGGTAGAGCGGTCGCCTCGCTGGTTCGATCCCTGGCTCCTCCTAGCAAAAACTGTGGAGGTGTCCTTGAGGAAGACACCCTAACTGCTCCCCTCTGTATAAATAGCTGCCCACTGCTCCTCATACTAGGATGGGTTAAATGCATAGAACACATTTCATTGTATGTTTACATGTATGAGACCAATAAAGAGGATTCAATCCTCACGAGTTGTTGTTGATTTGTTGTTTGTAAGAATCATCCCCGAGCATTTCAAGAGTACAAGTACATTGGAATGCTCCCCATTCCCCCCGCAGTATGAAATTCAATAACAAATGATTTATGATGACATGTGTTACATGTTTCCAAACTTTGGGGTCAGGACACGACTTGGGAGGGGGGGGGGGTTGCCTGCAATTACAGTAAATGGACAATCGTCCTCTATATACAAACAGACAGCCACAAGCAAGCTGTAGCCACAAGCAAACTACGCATTTCACTGGTACATGTAACTCATTGAAGTGGGGGAAGCACAACAATGTTAGAAGTCTGACGTAGAATATATTTTTGGTGCTACACACATTAGCTGGTCTGGAAAGAAAAAGGCCAATTGTTATGCAATATGCTTTATGAATACATTTTACCTAGAAATATTGGCTAAACACTCACACACTAATAGACTATTATACTATACAACGTGTGTGGTTGGAGGCTGGTTAAGGCAGCCTCTGCTGGCCGGAGGAGTGAGTCTGGGTGAGGCTGGCCTACCATACTCATGACTTAAAAGCAACCAACAAAAGAAGACTTACGCCATCCTCTCTCCAAAGGCCGCTGCTGGCCTCTTCATTGCCATAACTAATTGCGTTGTTCAGAAATTCAGTACCGGTGAGGTCTTCCTACAAAAAGGATACAAACGACAGGTGTATACCGACAATAGCGTCAGCCAAAGAAAGAGGCTTTTACAAACACTAGACTAGGCACTGGGAACAATTTTTTAAAAGGTAAAAGGTCACAGACAAGTGCAACGCTGACCTTTTCAGTGTCCTTCAGCACGGCCACTAGCAGTCGGATGTACTCGGAGGCAGCCTTGAGTGTGTCCACTTTGCTGGGCTTGTGGTCGCGGCACATGAGGGGCACCATGCGCTTCAAGCGGGTGAACATGGTGTTCAGGTTCCTGATCTAGGGGGTTTAAAAGAACAACATCGAACAATTACCTCAATGTTGCCGGAAGAAGAACAATTCACAGAAGTTTAAGAAGTTTTTTAGAAGCAGGTTTCCATATTAAGCACCAGGTGAGGTCGCTGTGGGCGTGGAAGCCTTTTTTGACCCGCAGCTACTTCACATTTGAAATGCGGTAGCTTGATAAGTGATTTCATGATTTCTTTCAAAAGGCAGCCTCCCCCCCCCCCCACAATGGATTTGAATTGTTACAGAAGTAGCACTTACTCGCAGACGTTCTTTGGCGTTCACCTTTTCCCTCCTTTTCACAATTTGATGGTAGTCCTCGGCGAGCACATAGAAGCCGTCTTTACCCCGTTTGAACTTCGTAATGCTGCTGTGATCAGGAAGCACCGACTCGCCTCTCACACGCAACAGTATATCACTCATCAGCATTGCCTCTGGTACCTTCATTTTTATTTTATTTTATTTGAATGTCATTTGAATGTAATGCCCTGACGACTTGGCTACTCGCGTGCGTTTATGGATTGTGGATTACTCAGAGACACGCGCAAGAAAAAAACCATCACACACACCTGTGCCTAATTATCATCACGCGCAGTGTGCGCGTGCCCGTACGTTTCACCTCCGGCGCGCTATCAGGTCTGTCTGTCCCTTTGAAGCGGCCGAAGAGCAGACATTAAACAGATACAACTATTTAACAATGTATAATAATTAACATGAATAATCAAACATATGTGAATGTCAACGATTGATTTGGTAAATATTTTCTCTAATTGCATTTCCTTCTCTGTTATAATTTATTTTGTATATTTGTATATTTGTGTGTGTGTGTGTGTGTGTGTGTGTGTGTGTGTGTGTGTGTGTGTGTGTGTGTGTGTGTGTGTGTGTGTGTGTGTGTGTGTGAGAGAGAGAGAGAGCATGCGTTTTTTTATTTATTGTAGGTGTACCGACGGAAATATGTATTTGTCATTGTAGTCAGGTAAAGTATTTAACTGACTCATAGTGTGCCTCTCAATATTCAGCTGCTAGGCCTACTCCGTCATTGGTAAATAGAACACGGTAATGTTTGCATATGAGCTCAACAGAAGTCAAGTCAAGTTTATTGTCACATCAAAGTTATACAAGCAGTGGCGGCCGGTGACATCCGAAGTAGGATGGAAGTAGGAGGATTGCACTGCTGTGCAATACCGGATTTGCCCAGACGGTGGCGCCATTTCACCATGTAAACGACCGAGAGGGCTAATTAAAAATAAAAAACTATACATAATATAAACCTCACCGTTACTCATTCTACTCTGTATTGTATATATGTATATTGACTGAACATTCCTTTACTTACTGCTTAATTTCTTTTTTTACTTACTTTATTTTTACTGTATGTAGCACAATCAATCAGTATTCTGTATTTTGTTGTGACAAATAATAAACAAACTTGAAACTTATGGTGAAAGAACATTTATTATATGGTGCCTAGTAGAAAATAAACATAAGAAAAAAATATGGTCTTATATTAGAAAGACTACCCAGTGTGCCATCAAAAATAATACCTAAATATGGTCTTACATTCGATTGTGCAAAAGTAATTAGAACAAAATAGAAGATAATAAAATAGACCTGATACAAGTCCTGAGATAAAATGCAATACAATGTTAAGCTTACAAATGAAAAGGTACTGGGTCCTATGTACACTACACTACTATACAATATACAGTTTAATCTATGTACCTATGCTATACTAACTATACAAGAACCACTTAGCAAACCAGGTTCTGGAAAACGACCGAATATATAGCCTTCCTCTGTCTGTTGCTGGTTGCTGAATGCTGATGTCAGGCTGATGAGGTCCAAACTCTTTCACTCTGAGTTTTTCTTGCAGTGTTCGTCTTTCAAATGGTGTTGCTTTGAGGGATTTGACAGAATTGTCCATGGTAGCTAGTGTAATGGCTGTGTCCTGTACAGAACAAAAAAAGAACAAACTTGCAACATGAGGTCTCACCCACACACACGGGTCTCAATCTCCTCTCCTCAGACAGCAAGACGCAGCAAGAACTGACTCATTAACAAATGCTTCTGAATTTAACTAATTAAATAGAATACAAATGCTTAATACATTCGACCACAGCATATATTAGCAGACAAACACACGGAGGACCCTGTAGCTAGCATTGGGGAAGCACGTGTCCACGATAAACTTACAAAACCCCAATCCACACCGTTTACATACAAATGACACAAGCTGCATGTTTATACAGCAAGACCAACATTTCTTATCCCCTTTACTTTACGTTTACATCGTCCACAATAAAAATAAATGTAAAACTATAATCGGGACAAAAATCATAAAAAAAGGGGCAAATATGGACCGACTTTGACTTCCGTCTTTTAAATGAATGAAAATGACTCGTTGTATAAAAATCACACCTTGTTTAATCGCCCATAAAAAAAAAAAAAAATGTGATATCATTTGAGATAATTTATGAATTCAAAAATAATAACCAATTGCTGAAAATGTAATGAATGAACAACAACGTACCTTTCCTCAGACAGCAAGACGCGAACTGAGAGCAGAGCAGTACAGGCTTTACAAATAACTAGGTTCAACTAGGCTATGAATTGCGCATGCGTGACTGGTTTTCTTTGCTCACGCATTCACGCATGCGCCACTCAATTTGCTCACGCATGCGCCACTCAATTTGAGTCGCGCATGCGTGACTGGTTTCCTTGTTCGGGCGCAATGAAATGCGCTCCCAGAGATCGTATTCAGGACCCTTGATAGGCTACATTGCCTATCAAATTTGGTACCTACCTCAAAACCTTGACCCTTGATAGGCTACATTGCCTATCAAATTTGGTACCTACCTCCAAACCGGGGCGCACTGCCGTGCGCCCAGGTTTGGAGGTAGGTACCAAATTTCTATGAGAGTGACGTCAATGACAAACGAGGGGGGAGAATAGCACGCACAACAATGATTTATATTTGCTATATTAACGTTATTGTGCATTTTAAACACAAACATACATAAAATGAGTAATTATTATTCTTTTTAAACATGTTTAGTTTATTTTTAGGGGTCAAAAAAATAAAAAATAAAAAAACATTTATTTATTTTTTTTCCTCTCTCAACCAGGTGGGGCGGCGCCCCTGCGCCCCTATGGACGAGCCGCCACTGTATACAAGTATAAGCAATGGGTGAAAATATTATGTGCAATACCCGACGACAGACAGCAGTTATAAAAATACAAATAATAGAATAAAAAAATAAGTAAAAAGTACAAACTGTATAAAGTTAAATATATTAAAATATAAAGTGCATATATTAAATGCAATATATTAGCACAGAAAAAGGAGAAATATATATATATATATATAAATCAATGTAATAAAATATACATTGTTATATGCTATACGCCCTTGTTCAGCAGCCTGGTGGCCTGACTGTGGAAGCTGTCTCTGAGTCTATTTGTACGGCACTTGATACTGCGGTATCGACTGCCTGACGGTAACAGTGAGTACAGTTGGTGGCTGGGTGGGCATTGTCTGTTATGATGTGTTTGGCCTTGGCCACGCACCGCTGGTTGTATATCCAGGAGGGAGGGGAGCAATCGGGGGACAATCGAGAGTGTTCTTACAGGCAGTGAACTATACCACGGTCTCCAGGGGAGCCGGGATAAAACATTTTTTTGCGGGGGGGGTAAATGCTGATCCGTGCATTAATAGCAACAGCACAGACATAGGCCTATTATAAAGAGAACATCTGTTGCACACGGGGCATGTATGGGCTACGCAAACTTCAATCAACTTGATAATAAATAATCCACGGACCACCAATGTAAAGTTTGACTGTTTAATTAAATCAACTTAAAATGACTCAAAAACAGGCTACATTGTTTCACATGGGCTATAGCCTATTATGGCTGTAGCCTACACAGAGCCGAACACACGCGATAAGAGCAGCCAGCGGCACCAACCATCAACAATATTAATATTAATAATACAGCTATAGCACAACACAACCCTCTCACTGCCTGGAGAGACGCGACGCCACACACACAACACAACGATGCACATAGCCCTTCTCTCATAAGTATTTTAGAGAGCTCCCCCCAAATTTCACAAACCATGTTCCCAGGGGAGCTCATGTCACCACTAGGGGAGCTATAGCTCCCCCTGCTCCCCTCCAGTTCGCACCCTGCTTACAGGGTGTATCACCGCCTGGTCCGGGAACTGCACCGCACTCGAGCGCAGAGCGCTTCAGAGGGTGGTGCAGTATATGGTTGGAGGTGATTTCCCCTCCAAACACATCATAACAGACAATGCCCACCCAGCCACGAACTGTTCTCACTGTTACCGTCAGGCAGGCGATACCGCAGTATCAAGTGCCGTACAAACAGACTCAGAGATAGCTTCCACAGTCAGGCCACCAGGCTGCTGAACAAGGGCGTATAGCATATAACAATGTATATTTTATTACATTGATTTATATATACATATTGCTCTTTTTCTGTGCCGATATATTGCATTTTATAAATTGCATTTTTACTTTTATACATTTAATTTTATACAGTTTTGTAAAAATGTTTACTTATTTTATTTATTTATTTATTTATTTATTATTTATATGGGTGTAGACGGAGTAGAGGGGAGGGCTCAGCACGCATCCCTGGGGGGCTCCCGTGTTGAGGGTCAGTGGCTCTGAGGTGGTGTTGCCCAGGGGCGTCTTTAGGATTCGAAAACATCCGGGGCTTAGCCCAGAGGCAGGGATGCAAACAGGAAACGCTGAAAAAAGAGCAGTTTTTCCAAAAAAGCTGTAACTTCCCTCCCGAATCCATGCGACCGAGCGAAGCGAGGGAGCAAACATTTTTTTTTCATTTATTTATTAAAATAACGCATAAAAGTGTTTTTAAGGAAATCTTTCTCTGTGACATTTCTCTGCTTGCCTTGCAGTGACAAGTCTAGGCAACGACAACTAACGTGCGCGCGACTGCTGAAGCTTGTGAGGGTGAATGACGACGTAGCGACCTGGTGTTAACCCTCTGTGTGCCAATGCTATATTAGTGGATTTAAAAAAGAATAATAATAATAATAATTCATTGTTATTCTTAACTGTTCAAATATCATTGAAACCACAGCATAAGAGAAGCTTTGAGAGCATGCAATCAAAATTTTTTTTTACAGAAAATGTATATATACATTCGGGGCTAATTACAAAACATCCGGGGCTTTAGCCCCGAATAAAACAGCCTAGCGACGCCACTGGTGTTGCCCATCCTCACCACCTGGTGGCGGTCCGACAGGAGGTCCAGTATCCAGCTGCACGTGGATGGGGGCACGCCTAGAC
>JANIIK010003474.1:5000-10586 GCA_027704905.1 Muraenolepis orangiensis
TGATGAGGACGGGGATGAAGAGGCTGACAAGTTAGGAAGAGGCTGTCATGGCAAAAGTGAAGAAACATTGTTCCTTCCGGTCATCCTCTTGGGATGGCGGCAAGAAGAACATCCAGTTGTTCACCACGTTGTGTCACGCATACGCATTCCTCTGCAACACACACTCTATGAGTCACCAACCTCTTCCTGGGTCTCTGCCAGAGACATATTTTCAGCCAGCGAATAGTGGAGCTGCTTGTCCCCATTGGTAAATACACACACTATGCAAACACACACAAAGCCACACACACACACACACGTGTCCATGTGAACAAACACAACAGTCATGCGTATGCTCAGGTGGTGTTTCCCTGTTAGTTTCCGTCCCGTGTATGGGCTAGTTGTATAGATGATCCTCTCATGCTGCATCATCAAACCACTAAGTGGTCATGGAAGATCCTGCATGAAAAGGAAGGAGGACAATCTGAATGAAGCTGTTCCAGCGACCAGTAGGTTAACCATGCTATAGGACCGCCATGTTGTAGGACATGCTATAGGACAGCCATGTTGTAGGACATGCTATAGGACCGCCATGTTGTAGGACATGCTATAGGACAGCCATGTTGTAGGACATGCTATAGGACCGCCATGTTGTAGGACATGCTATAGGACAGCCATGTTGTAGGACATGCTATAGGACCGCCATGTTGTAGGACATGCTATAGGACAGCCATGTTGTAGGACATGCTATAGGACCGCCATGTTGTAGGACATGCTATAGGACAGCCATGTTGTAGGACATGCTATAGGACCGCCATGTTGTAGGACATGCTATAGGACCGCCATGTTGTAGGACATGCTATAGGACCGCCATGTTGTAGGACATGCTATAGGACCGCCATGTTGTAGGACATGCTATAGGACCGCCATGTTGTAGGACATGCTATAGGACCGCCATGTTGTAGGACATGCTATAGGACCGCCATGTTGTAGGACATGCTATAGGACCGCCATGTTGTAGGACATGCTATAGGACCGCCATGTTGTAGGACATGCTATAGGACCGCCATGTTGTAGGACATGCTATAGGACCGCCATGTTGTAGGACATGCTATAGGACCGCCATGTTGTAGGACATGCTATAGGACCGCCATGTTGTAGGACATGCTATAGGACCGCCATGTTGTAGGACATGCTATAGGACCGCCATGTTGTAGGACATGCTATAGGACCGCCATGTTGTAGGACAACCATGTTGTAGGACAACCATGTTGTAGGACATGCTATAGGACAGCCATGTTTTAGGACATGCTATAGGACAGCCATGTAGTAGGACATGCTATAGGACAGCCATGTAGTAGGACATGCTATAGGACAGCCATGTAGTAGGACATGCTATTGGACAGCCATGTTGTAGGACATGCTATAGGACAGCCATGTAGTAGGACATGCTATAGGACAGCCATGTTGTAGGACATGCTATAGGACAGCCATGTTGTAGGACATGCTATAGGACAGCCATGTAGTAGGACATGCTATAGGACAGCCATGTTGTAGGACATGCTATAGGACAGCCATGTTGTAGGACAACCATGTTGTAGGACATGCTATAGGACAGCCATGTTGTAGGACATGCTATAGGACAGCAATGTTGTAGGACATGCTATAGGACAGCCATGTTGTAGGACAACCATGTTGTAGGACATGCTATAGGACAGCCATGTTTTAGGACATGCTATAGGACAGCCATGTTGTAGGACATGCTATAGGACAGCCATGTTGTAGGACAACCATGTTGTAGGACATGCTATAGGACAGCCATGTTGTAGGACATGCTATAGGAAAGCCATGTTGTAGGACAACCATGTTGTAGGACATGCTATAGGACAGCCATGTTGTAGGACATGCTATAGGACAGCCATGTTGTAGGACATGCTATAGGACAGCCATGTTGTAGGACAACCATGTTGTAGGACATGCTATAGGACAGCCATGTTGTAGGACATGCTATAGGACAGCCATGTTGTCGGACAGCCATGTTGTAGGACATGCTATAGGACAGCCATGTTGTAGGACATGCTATAGGACAGCCATGTAGTAGGACATGCTATAGGACAAACATGTTGTAGGACATGCTATTGGACAGCCATGTTGTAGGACATGCTATAGGACAGCCATGTAGTAGGACATGCTATTGGACAGCCATGTTGTAGGACATGCTATAGGACAGCCATGTAGTAGGACATGCTATAGGACAACCATGTTGTAGGACCTGCTATTGGACAGCCATGTTGTAGGACATGCTATAGGACAGCCATGTTGTAGGACAACCATGTAGTAGGACATGCTATAGGATAACCATGTTGTAGGACATGCTATTGGACAGCCATGTTGTAGGACATGCTATAGGACAGCCATGTTGTAGGACAACCATGTAGTAGGACATGCTATAGGACAGCCATGTTGTAGGACATGCTATAGGACAGCCATGTAGTAGGACATGCTATAGTACAACCATGTTGTAGGACATGCTATAGGACAGCCATGTTGTAGGACATGCTATAGGACAGCCATGTTGTAGGACATGCTATAGGACAGCCATGTTGTAGGACAACCATGTTGTAGGACATGCTGTAGGACAGCCATGTTATAGGACAGCCATGTAGTAGGACATGTTGTAGGACAGCCATGTTGTCGGACAGCCATGTAGTAGGACATGCTATAGGACAGCCATGTTGTAGGACAGCCATGTAGTAGACCTTGTTGTAGGGCAGCCATGATGTAGGACAGCCATGTTGTAGGACAGCCATGTTGTAGGCCATGATGTAGGACATGCTGTAGGACAGCCTTACTGTAGGACATGTAGTAGGACAGCCATGTGATACGACAGCCTAGGACATGATGTAGGACAGCCATGCTGTAGGACATGATGTAGGACAGCCATGCTGTAGAACAGGGATATTCAACTGGGGGCCCGCGGGCCAAATCCGGCCCGCGGGGAGCTTTCTCGTGGCCCCTGGAACACAATCCATATTGTGTAAATGTAAAAAATGTTGTAGGACATGCTATAGGACAGCCATGTTGTAGGACATGCTATAGGACAGCCATGTTGTCGGACAGCCATGTTGTAGGACATGCTATAGGACAGCCATGTTGTAGGACATGCTATAGGACAGCCATGTAGTAGGACATGCTATAGGACAAACATGTTGTAGGACATGCTATTGGACAGCCATGTTGTAGGACATGCTATAGGACAGCCATGTAGTAGGACATGCTATTGGACAGCCATGTTGTAGGACATGCTATAGGACAGCCATGTAGTAGGACATGCTATAGGACAACCATGTTGTAGGACCTGCTATTGGACAGCCATGTTGTAGGACATGCTATAGGACAGCCATGTTGTAGGACAACCATGTAGTAGGACATGCTATAGGATAACCATGTTGTAGGACATGCTATTGGACAGCCATGTTGTAGGACATGCTATAGGACAGCCATGTTGTAGGACAACCATGTAGTAGGACATGCTATAGGACAGCCATGTTGTAGGACATGCTATAGGACAGCCATGTAGTAGGACATGCTATAGTACAACCATGTTGTAGGACATGCTATAGGACAGCCATGTTGTAGGACATGCTATAGGACAGCCATGTTGTAGGACATGCTATAGGACAGCCATGTTGTAGGACAACCATGTTGTAGGACATGCTGTAGGACAGCCATGTTATAGGACAGCCATGTAGTAGGACATGTTGTAGGACAGCCATGTTGTCGGACAGCCATGTAGTAGGACATGCTATAGGACAGCCATGTTGTAGGACAGCCATGTAGTAGACCTTGTTGTAGGGCAGCCATGATGTAGGACAGCCATGTTGTAGGACAGCCATGTTGTAGGCCATGATGTAGGACATGCTGTAGGACAGCCTTACTGTAGGACATGTAGTAGGACAGCCATGTGATACGACAGCCTAGGACATGATGTAGGACAGCCATGCTGTAGGACATGATGTAGGACAGCCATGCTGTAGAACAGGGATATTCAACTGGGGGCCCGCGGGCCAAATCCGGCCCGCGGGGAGCTTTCTCGTGGCCCCTGGAACACAATCCATATTGTGTAAATGTAAAAAAGAAAATAAAAAAAAATTAATTTTTTTTTTTTTTTTTGAATCATTTAAATAAATGTCAATATATGTTCGCTATTATGTTATCCGAATTAAATGAGTCCAAATTATTTCTCCCTCAATAGTTCTTAAAAGGCAATCTTGCATTGGACTGATCAGCGTGTAATTATCGCGACATCGTGTCAATCTCGTTACTCTCATTACTGATCCAAAATGAGCGGAGAGAAACGGCGGAAAATTGACGGTGAAAACCGACACTTCAACCCCAAATGGACTGATGATTTTGTATTTATTTTACCATCGCACGCCAATCCTAGACCTTTATGTTTAATATGTCAAATAACTGTTTCAGTCTGCAAGGTTGCTAATGTGAGGCGCCACTATGAGACCAAGCATGCTGCTAACTTCAATGCTGCTTACCCGCCTGGTAGCACAGCTAGACGTGGTCAAATAGAAATACTTAAATCTTCTTACACTGCATCAACCACTATTCTTACAACTGCTTATACAGCCCAGGAAAAGGCCACTGCTGCTTCTCTACGAGTGATCGCTTTAGCCAAAAAGAGAAAGACATTCACTGACGCTGAAGTTGTGTAGGAGGAGTGTACTCTGACACATTGGGAAGTCGAAGAGTAGAGGTACTGTTTGAGGACTGTTTTTCAGCATTAATTGCCGATCTCAAATCTACAGAGTACATCGCTGTCGATGAATCGACTGATGCAACAGATACGGCACAGCTCTCGCTGTTTGTGAGGTACTTCGATGGTGACGTTTTTAAAGAGGAGTTGTTATGCCTTTTACCACTGATAACCAGCACTACAGGTGAAGTGATTTTCGCTGCAGTTTGGAGTTTTTTTGAAGAGAAGGGTTTGGATCTAGGTAAGATCAACCTTCTCGTTACCGATGGCTGCCCGTCCATGATTGGGAAAGAAAGGGGCTTTGCATCTCGCTTATGTGCAGAGCATCCCACAGTGAACACACTGCATTGCATCATACATCAATCAGTTCTGTGTGCGAAATTGTCAGGGGAGTTGAAAGAAGCAATGGAGACTGTCATAAAAATTGTGAATCATATTCGCTCGACGTCAGGACTGCAGCACCGACTGTTCAAAATGCTGCTTCAAGAGCAGGAACTACTACTACTACAATAATAATAATAACAATAATAATAATCATTATTATTATTGCATGGTTGGTTGTACAATAACAATGGCATTTGTTCATTTTCGTTGTCACAGTCTTGTGGCCCTCGCCTTCAAGACATTTTACAATTGTGGCCCCCTTCCTAATCTAGTTGAATACCCCTGCTGTAGAACATGATGTAGGACAGCCATGCTGTAGACATGTAGGACAGCCATGCTGTAGGACATGCTGTAGGAAAGCCATGCTGTAGGACATGCTGTAGGACAGCCATGCTGTAGGACAGCCATGCTGTAGGACATGATGTAGGACAGCCATGCTGTAGGACATGCTGTAG
>JANIIK010003475.1:0-10585 GCA_027704905.1 Muraenolepis orangiensis
CACACACACACACACACATATACACATAGACAGACATACACACACACATACACAAAAACACACACATACACACACACACACACACACACACACACACACAAACACACACACTACAGTAACACACACACACACACACACACAGATATACACACACACAAACACAAACACAAACACAAACACATACTACAAACCCCTGGGGGTCAGGTCTCGGGAGGGAAGGCCTCTGCTGCAGGCCTCTGCCTGCTTCAGTGGTCACCATGTTCTTGTGTCGGAGAGGAGCTTCACTCCACACACACAGACTGACTGAGGACACACACACAGGGACACACCCTGACACACACACACACACACACAGACCGACTGAGGACACACACACACACAGGGACACACCCTGACACACACACACACAGACTGACTGAGGACACACACACAGGGACACACCCTGACACACACACACACACAGACTGACTGAGGACACACACACACAGGGACACACCCTGACACACACACACACAGACTGACTGAGGACACACACACACAGGGACACACCCTGACACACACACACACACAGACTGACTGAGGACACACACACACACAGGGACACACCCTGACACACACACACACACACACACACACACACACAGACTGACTGAGGACACACACACAGGGACACACCCTGACACACACACACACAGACTGACTGAGGACACACACACACAGGGACACACCCTGACACACACACACACACACACAGACTGACTGAGGACACACACACAGGGACACAACCTGACACACACACACACACACAGACCGACTGACTGAGGACACACACACACACAGGGACACACCCTGACACACACACACACACACACACAGACTGACTGAGGACACACACACACACAGGGACACACCCTGACACACACACACACACACACACACACAGACTGACTGAGGACACACACACAGGGACACACCCTGACACACACACACACACACAGACCGACTGAGGACACACACACACAGGGACACACCCTGACACACACACACACACACACACACAGACTGACTGAGGACACACACACAGGGACACACCCTGACACACACACACACAGACTGACTGAGGACACACACACACAGGGACACACCCTGACACACACACACACACACACAGACTGACTGAGGACACACACACAGGGACACACCCTGACACACACACACACACAGACTGACTGAGGACACACACACACAGGGACACACCCTGACACACACACACACACACACAGACTGACTGAGGACACACACACAGGGACACACCCTGACACACACACACACAGACTGACTGAGGACACACACACACAGGGAAACACCCTGAAACACACACAGACACAGACTGACTTCAGATTCAGATTCAGATTCAGATTACTTTATTAATCCCGAGGGAAATTAAGGTGCAACAGTTGACACAGGGGGAATAAATGCACACACAAAAATACTAATACCTAAGCTAAAAAACAAAACAACAACTAACTAAATAAAACTATTATAAACAAAAATAGTTAAAATAATTCTAAATGAAATCTAAATGTATTGATAAATGAAGATAAATGTACAGTATTATTACAGTAGTACGTAGGTATATACAATACACAACAATACGTATAGTGCAAATTGGCAGAATAATATATTAATAAATAAATCAACTGAAAAGTGACATGTGAAAAGTGAAAAGTGAATTCGGATTTGAAATAGAATTTACAGTGCAAAGTACAATGAGATGATTACAGTGCGTTGACCAAAACATAATAGTAAGTACGTTGGCCTCAGGTCACTGAGTCTCCACTGTCCCTCTCACTGACCCGAGGTAGATGAGTTAAAGAGTCTAATGGCCACAGGAAGAAAGGACTTCCTATGGCGTTCTGTGGTGCACCTGGGTGGAATGAGTCTGTTGCTAAAGGTGCTTCTATATGAGGTCAGCACCTGATGGAGAGGGTGAGAGTTGTTGTCAAGGATACTACGCAGCTTGCGCAGCATCCTTCTCTCAGACACCACCAACAAGGAGTCCAGCTGGACCCCCAGGACAGCGCCAGCCTTCCTGACAATCCTGCTGATCTTGTTGGTGTCTGCTGATCTCAACCTGCTTCCCCAGCACACGACTCCGGAGAAGATGGCACTGGCTACCACCGACTGGTAGAACACATTCAGCATCTTGTTGCAAACGTTGAAGGACCGGAGCCTCCGCAGGAAGTAAAGACGGCTCTGGCCCTTCTTGTAAACAGCCTCAGAGTTCTTGGCCCAGACCAGTTTGTTGTCCAGATGAACTCCCAGGTATTTATATTCCTGGACAGCTTCAGCGGACACACCCTTGATGGAAATGGGTGTGGGGGTAGATTTCCTCCTGTGGAAGTCCACCACCATCTCCTTCGTCTTGTCAGTGTTGAGCTGCATATGGTTCAGCTCACACCACTCAACGAAGGAGTCCACGACGCCCCTGTACTCCTCATCGTTTCCCTCGCTGACACAACCAACAACTGCAGAGTCGTCCGAGAACTTCTGCAGATGGCAGGACTCTGAGTTGTACTGGAAGTCTGAGGTGTACAGGGTGAACAGGAATGGGGAAAGAACAGTTCCCTGTGGAGCACCAGTGCTGCTGACCACAGTGTCAGACACACAGTCCTGCAGTCTGACAAACTGTGGACGACCCGTCAAGGACGGGTTAGGACACACACACACAGGAACACACCCTGACACACACACACACACACACACACACATACTGACTGAGGACACACACACACAGGGACACACCCTGACACACACACACACACAGACTGACTGAGGACACACACACAGGGACACACCCTGAAACACACACACACACAGACTGACTGAGGACACACACACACAGGGACACACCCTGACACACACACACACAGACTGACTGAGGACACACACACACAGGGACACACCCTGACACACACACACACACACAGACTGACTGAGGACACACACCCAGGGACACACCCTGACACACACACACACACAGACTGACTGAGGACACAAACACACAGGGACACACCCTGAAACACACACACACACACAGACTGACTGAGGACTCAAACACACAGGGACACACCCTGACACACAAACACACAGGGACACACCCTGACACACACACACACAGGGACACACCCTGACACACACACACACACACACACACAGACTGACTGAGGACACACACACAGGGACACACCCTGACACACACACACACACAGACTGACTGAGGACACACACACACAGGGACACACCCTGACACACACACACACACACACACAGACTGACTGAGGACACACAGGGACACACAGGGAGACAGAGTCTCTCTCTCTCTCTCTCTCTGCCCTGTGGTTAGAAGGCCCCAGCCTAGGAGGAGGAGCCTGTTGTCCTGGCAACCAGGAGTCCAAAGCTGGAAAAACAACTCTCTCTCTCTCTCTCTGCCCTGCGGTTAGAAGGCCCCAGCCTAGGAGGAGGAGCCTGTTGTCCTGGCAACCAGGAGTCCAAAGCTGGAAAAACAACTCTCTCTCCTAGGAATTAGACACGGGGGTCCGGAGCAACACAGGAACGTGAACAACAACACAGGACAGACGAGGCAACACAATAAGTCTCAATATAAGTATAAGTATAAATATGAGTATTAGTGTGTAAGTGTGTGTGTATGAGGGCTGGGTCCGGTGGGGGGAGCCTCCTGCTGGAGGGGAGAGGAGCAGAGAGACTGGGGCCTGAGGGGTGAGAGGAGGGGAGAGGAGCAGAGAGACTGGGGTCTGGGTGAGAGGAGGGGAGAGGAGCAGAGAGACTGGGGTCTGGGTGAGAGGAGGGGAGAGGAGCAGAGAGACTGGGGTCTGAGGGGTGAGAGGAGGGGAGAGGAGCAGAGAGACTGGGGCCTGGGTGAGAGGAGGGGAGAGGAGCAGAGAGACTGGGGCCTGAGGGGTGAGAGGAGGGGAGAGGAGCAGAGAGACTGGGGCCTGAGGGGTGAGAGGAGGGGAGAGGATCAGAGAGACTGGGGTCTGGGTGAGAGGAGGGGAGAGGAGCAGAGAGACTGGGGCCTGAGGGGTGAGAGGAGGGGAGAGGAGCAGAGAGACTGGGGCCTGAGGGGTGAGAGGAGGGGAGAGGAGCAGAGAAACTGGGGTCTGGGTGAGAGGAGGGGAGAGGAGCAGAGAGACTGGGGCCTGAGGGGTGAGAGGAGGGGAGAGGAGCAGAGAGACTGGGGTATGGGTGAGAGGAGGGGAGAGGAGCAGAGAGACTGGGGTCTGGGTGAGAGGAGGGGAGAGGAGCAGAGATACTGGGGCCTGAGTGAGAGGAGGGGAGAGGAGCAGAGAGACTGGGGCCTGGGTGAGAGGAGGGGAGAGGAGCAGAGAGACTGGGGTCTGGGTGAGAGGAGGGGAGAGGAGCAGAGAGACTGGGGCCTGAGGGGTGAGAGGAGGGGAGAGGAGCAGAGAGACTGGGGCCTGGGTGAGAGGAGGGGAGAGGAGCAGAGAGACTGGGGCCTGAGGGGTGAGAGGAGGGGAGAGGAGCAGAGAGACTGGGGCCTGAGGGGTGAGAGGAAGGGAGAGGAGCAGAGAGACTGGGGTCTGGGTGAGAGGAGGGGAGAGGAGCAGAGAGACTGGGGTCTGGGTGAGAGGAGGGGAGAGGAGCAGAGAGACTGGGGTCTGGGTGAGAGGAGGGGAGAGTAGCAGAGAGACTGTGGGGCCTGAGGGGTGAGAGGAGGGGAGAGGAGCAGAGAGACTGGGGTCTGGGTGAGAGGAGGGGAGAGGAGCAGAGAGACTGGGGCTCACCGGCTAAAGCAGGTTGAACTGGTTGCCTCAGTTTGTTGTTGCCGGCGGTGAAAGACGTAGTCGGTAAGCAGGATAACGTTCTAACTATTGATCTTTTATAGCTTGATGCACCGTTTTTCCATGTTTTATATCTAGTCCAGGATCCTGTCGCTTCACAGTCCTCACTAGTGTTGTGCTTTGTGCTTAAGGCGATGGAGCAGGAGGGACGGACTGGCAACACATGTGTCCAGTGATTTAACTGGAGTTTTAACAAGGATTGTTTGGGTAAAAGGGAAATATATATGAATTGTTGTGTAGTAAATCTAAATGTGTTTGTGTATTAGATAGGAAGTTTATGTATGTTTCCTTTGTTTCAGGCATCTCCTACAATCACTGTTTTTCCCATACTAAATGGTTATTGTGACGACGCATACCGTTTAGATCACTAAACGGTATGCGTGCATTGTGCTGCGTGTCTCATGTGTGTATTGGGCTGCGTGTCTCATGTGTGCATTGGGCTGCGTGTCTCATGTGTGCATTGGGCTGCGTGTCTCATGTGTGCATTGGGCTGCGTGTCTCATGTGTGCATTGGGCTGCGTGTCTCATGTGTGCATTGGGCTGCGTGTCTCATGTGTGCATTGGGCTGCGTGTCTCATGTGTGCATTGTGCTGCGTGTCTCATGTGTGCATTGGGCTGCGTGTCTCATGTGTGCATTGGGCTGCGTGTCTCATGTGTGCATTGGGCTGCGTGTCTCATGTGTGCATTGTGCTGCGTGTCTCATGTGTGCATTGTGCTGCGTGTCTCATGTGTGCATTGTGCTGCGTGTCTCATGTGTGCATTGGGCTGCGTGTCTCATGTGTGCATTGTGCTGCGTGTCTCATGTGTGCATTGGGCTGCGTGTCTCATGTGTGCATTGGGCTGCGTGTCTCATGTGTGCATTGGGCTGCGTGTCTCATGTGTGCATTGGGCTGCGTGTCTCATGTGTGCGTTGTGCTGCGTGTCTCATGTGTGCATTGGGCTGCGTGTCTCATGTGTGCATTGGGCTGCGTGTCTCATGTGTGCATTGGGCTGCGTGTCTCATGTGTGCATTGTGCTGCGTGTCTCATGTGTGCATTGTGCTGCGTGTCTCATGTGTGCATTGTGCTGCGTGTCTCATGTGTGCATTGTGCTGCGTGTCTCATGTGTGCATTGTGCTGCGTGTCTCATGTGTGCATTGGGCTGCGTGTCTCATGTGTGCATTGTGCTGCGTGTCTCATGTGTGCATTGTGCTGCGTGTCTCATGTGTGCATTGGGCTGCGTGTCTCATGTGTGCATTGGGCTGCGTGTCTCATGTGTGCATTGGGCTGCGTGTCTCATGTGTGCATTGGGCTGCGTGTCTCATGTGTGCATTGGGCTGCGTGTCTCATGTGTGCATTGTGCTGCGTGTCTCATGTGTGCATTGTGCTGCGTGTCTCATGTGTGCATTGTGCTGCGTGTCTCATGTGTGCATTGTGCTGCGTGTCTCATGTGTGCATTGTGCTGCGTGTCTCATGTGTGCATTGGGCTGCGTGTCTCATGTGTGCATTGTGCTGCGTGTCTCATGTGTGCATTGTGCTGCGTGTCTCATGTGTGCATTGGGCTGCGTGTCTCATGTGTGCATTGGGCTGCGTGTCTCATGTGTGCATTGTGCTGCGTGTCTCATGTGTGCATTGTGCTGCGTGTCTCATGTGTGCATTGGGCTGCGTGTCTCATGTGTGCATTGGGCTGCGTGTCTCATGTGTGCATTGGGCTGCGTGTCTCATGTGTGCATTGGGCTGCGTGTCTCATGTGTGCGTTGTGCTGCGTGTCTCATGTGTGCATTGTGCTGCGTGTCTCATGTGTGCATTGGGCTGCGTGTCTCATGTGTGCATTGTGCTGCGTGTCTCATGTGTGCATTGGGCTGCGTGTCTCATGTGTGCATTGGGCTGCGTGTCTCATGTGTGCATTGTGCTGCGTGTCTCATGTGTGCATTGGGCTGCGTGTCTCATGTGTGCATTGTGCTGCGTGTCTCATGTGTGCTTGGCTGCGTGTCTCATGTGTGCTTGGCTGCGTGTCTCATGTGTGCATTGGCTGCGTGTCTCATGTGTGCATTGGCTGCGTGTCTCATGTGTGCATTGGCTGCGTGTCTCATGTGTGCATTGTGCTGCGTGTCTCATGTGTGCATTGGGCTGCGTGTCTCATGTGTGCATTGTGCTGCGTGTCTCATGTGTGCATTGGGCTGCGTGTCTCATGTGTGCATTGGGCTGCGTGTCTCATGTGTGCATTGTGCTGCGTGTCTCATGTGTGCATTGTGCTGCGTGTCTCATGTGTGCATTGTGCTGCGTGTCTCATGTGTGCATTGGGCTGCGTGTCTCATGTGTGCGTTGTGCTGCGTGTCTCATGTGTGCATTGGGCTGCGTGTCTCATGTGTGCATTGGGCTGCGTGTCTCATGTGTGCATTGTGCTGCGTGTCTCATGTGTGCATTGGGCTGCGTGTCTCATGTGTGCATTGGGCTGCGTGTCTCATGTGTGCATTGTGCTGCGTGTCTCATGTGTGCATTGGGCTGCGTGTCTCATGTGTGCATTGGGCTGCGTGTCTCATGTGTGCATTGTGCTGCGTGTCTCATGTGTGCATTGGGCTGCGTGTCTCATGTGTGCATTGGGCTGCGTGTCTCATGTGTGCATTGGGCTGCGTGTCTCATGTGTGCATTGGGCTGCGTGTCTCATGTGTGCATTGGGCTGCGTGTCTCATGTGTGCATTGTGCTGCGTGTCTCATGTGTGCGTTGTGCTGCGTGTCTCATGTGTGTATTGGCTGCGTGTCTCATGTGTGCATTGGGCTGCGTGTCTCATGTGTGCATTGGGCTGCGTGTCTCATGTGTGCATTGGGCTGCGTGTCTCATGTGTGCATTGGGCTGCGTGTCTCATGTGTGCATTGTGCTGCGTGTCTCATGTGTGCATTGGGCTGCGTGTCTCATGTGTGCATTGGGCTGCGTGTCTCATGTGTGCATTGTGCTGCGTGTCTCATGTGTGCATTGGCTGCGTGTCTCATGTGTGCATTGGGCTGCGTGTCTCATGTGTGCATTGTGCTGCGTGTCTCATGTGTGCATTGGGCTGCGTGTCTCATGTGTGCATTGTGCTGCGTGTCTCATGTGTGCATTGTGCTGCGTGTCTCATGTGTGCATTGTGCTGCGTGTCTCATGTGTGCATTGGGCTGCGTGTCTCATGTGTGCATTGTTTTGTGTCTTTTGTTGAGTGCCCTCTTAGACGTGTGGTGCTCATCTTTGATGTATTTGTTTTGTCTTGTGGTTATTTTGAACGTGTTCAGTCTGTCCCGGTTACGGTGGGTGACAGGGGGCGTGGCCAAGGCGCGGGTTTTGGTGGCGCACCAACGCACCTGTGGGCAGTTGCTGATTAGGTTAATCCCCTCCCCTGGGGGTACATATACCCTGGGGTCCCTTTACTTCTGTGCTAGATCGTACGTTGTACTCCCTCGATGACACCGTACCAGCCTTCTGGTACATACACTCGCCTGTCTCCTACCTGTCGGTTCTCCGCTGATCGACCTCCCGGTGTGCAGACCCCTGGCCTGTCCCCATCGCTCTATGGTTGTGTTTACTTTAATAAAGCCTCACTTTATCACTTCACTGGTCTCTGGTCTGCGTTCTGGGTCCTACCACCACTGCCCATTGTAACACAGTCCATGTGATTATGGGTGTGGTCTGTCTCCTCTGTGCTGGGCCATGCCCATGTGTTTAATAGAACCCTGTGAGGTTAAAGCCATTTACTTTTGGTATGCAGTCTTTTCCTCTCACTCATTCATTTGAACACCTTCTAGTGGGGAAACATTGTCTATATATATAGAACTCCTCACCAGCTCATATTAAGGGTTTGACTCCTGCTACACAGGAGGTGGCGCTGTGTCAATAAAGTAAGCCCTGGGCTCGATGTTCGTTTAAAGTGTTTACATTTCATTAAGTATCAATCCTAGAGCTTGATGTTCATTTAAAGTGTTTACATTTGATTAACTTAGGGTTGTTCTTGTTTAAGTTGATAGCACTTGAGAAGCAGGCGTTCCTGAAGTAGTTAAAGCAGCTTTATAGATGAGCAGGCTGTCATGCCAGATGATAGACTTCAAGTTTCATTGAACGCCATTAGTGTTCTAGTGTTCTGCAGCTTTGTTCTAGGGTGTGAGTCTCCTCATTGATCCAAGGAGCTGGCCACCTGGTGGTTCACTTTAACAATAAGAGAGCAGCAGAGTGGATTACTGCAGATAAGGCAGTTAAAGTCGGATATAGCTGAGGTGTGAGGTGAGACTCTAGGAGTGTGTGTGTGTGTGTGTGTGTGTGTGTGTTTCTATGAGTGTGTGTGTTTGCACTTCTATATATGTGTGGGTGTGGTCATGCATGCGTGTGTATTTATATTGTCCTCATTGTGTCCAAGTGGTTGTACTTTCCTTCAGCTACAAGGCCGTCCTTGTTTAAAGACATCATCTTTTATCTGGACTCTACCAATGGTTTCACACGCCATACACGACATGAGAGACAGTAGGGTTCATGTTCTGTATTTATTAAGAGATATAGTCCTCAATAAGCACACCTATCAAATTAAACCAATCACATCCGTAGGGTATTTCCATAGAACTGGACACAATGGGCTCTGGATCACAGGAAGATCATTATTAAAGAACACTATTCATATTGGAAGGTTTTCATGTAATGTTGTTTTATTCACCCTTTAAACCCGCAGCACGACTGTAATGACACGTAGATAATGTGTCCAGCTTTAATATAACTGCTTGTATATAATATATATATATGATATTATTAGAGCTGCGTGGTGTTGTAATGCTCTAGTGTCGCCAGCAGGGAGCAGCAGAACACAGCGATATACAGATATTAAAATACCAGTAAGAACCGTGAAGGGATTGGGTCATCGATTAAGAGCAGAGGTCGCTGTGAACCTTTGAGATAAAGAACAATGAACACATGAATGAACAATTGACTAAGAGCTCAATATGTAAGTAAATAACTAAATAATGAAACTGTTGCATGAACTAAACATGTTGTCTCAGTGGCTGCGCTTCAAACCACCGCAATAAAACAGAAAGGGAAGCTGTGTGTTGAGAACTGATCTATTGTGTTCTAATCTCTTCTGTTCTATCCTCTACTGTACATCTAGACATCTCCACTGCTCAGTGTTACCTGTGTGTTTAACTGTGTGTGTGTGTGTGTGTGTAACTGTGTGTGTGTATGTGTGTGTGTGTTTAACTGTGAGTGTGTGTGTGTGTGTGTGTGTGTGTGTGTGTGTGTGGTGTGTGTGTGTGTGTGTGTGTTTGTGTTTAACTGTGTGTGTGTGTGTGTGTGTGTGTGTGTGTGTGTGTTTCAGCATCATAAAGACATTGCCCACCCCAGCCACCAACTGTACTCACTGTTACCGTCAGTCAGGCGATACCTCAGTATCAAGTGGTATCAAATAGACTCAGAGACAGCTTCACAGTCAGGCCATCAGGCTGCTGAACAAGGGCCTATAGCATATAACAATGTAGATTTTATTACATTGATTTATATATACATATTGCTCTTTTTCTGTGCTGATATATTGCATTTTATAAATTGCATTTGTATTCTTATATATTTAATTTGAACTTTATACAGTTTTGTAATTTTTTTAACTTTTTATTCTATTGTTTTTATCTTATTTTTATAACTGCTGTCTGTCGTCGGGTTTTGCACATAAGATTTTCACTCACTGCTTTATACACTTTATATACTTAATAAACTTG
>JANIIK010003476.1:0-10582 GCA_027704905.1 Muraenolepis orangiensis
GGAAGTACTCAATACATGATGTATATTAGGTACATTGTCAGTACATGTAGTCAGTATAATAGGTACATTGTCAGTACTTTTACTCAGTATAATAGGTATATTCTCAGTACATGTACTCAGTAGAATAGGTACATTCTTGTCATGGTCCAACCCAGCTCTTTCCACTCCTACTCCTGGATTTCCGCGGGCTTCCTGGATCCGCGATGTCACCGGACTCCGTTCCGAAATACCACTCTGTGTTTTCCCTGTCAGCCGTTTCACACTGAACTCACCTGTTGTCAATCGCTCCTCATTGACCAAGCAGTATTCAAGCCATGTCTGTTGTGCTACTCAATGCTGGATTGTCACCCTGATCTTTTCCAAAAGCCTCACGTTCGTATCGAGTTAAGTTCATTGTGTTCTGTCTATTGATCCTCCGTGCTTTGACCCTCACCTGGAGAACAACCTTGTTTTTGCCTGGTTTGTACCTTTTTTGTACCTCTGCCTCAACCCTCGACATCCTGTTGACGACCTCTGCTTGCCTTGACCACCTTTTTGGATTTGCCCTGTCTGTACCTTTTGCCTTTTGCTGGCGTTAATCGGCGTGTGCGCCAATCATTAAACACCTGTTCTACCTGGCTTCTGTCACTCTGCTTTCGGGTCCTATACCTCTACCCTGCCCTGACACATCCTTGGTCCTTCTTCTTTCGTGTAACGTCAGAGGTCCAACTTGGTGTCGTGTAGCCATGCCCGCATCTCTGGTCCTATGTCGAAGAGGCTGGCTTCCGAGGGTGGTCTATATAAGGGGCAGATGGTGATTATATGGTCGGCGGTCTGGTCAGGGTCACCGCATTCGCATGCCGCACTGTCCGCCAAGCCCCACGTCTTCATTGATGTTTTAAAGCGACCGACCCCAGTTCGTAGACGGTTCAGTGTTGTCCATTGCCGGCGTGGTAGGTCGTCTCCTCCAATGGCGCCATCTCCTGGGTCCCAGATGTAACAGTAGATTCGGGAGGGCCCAGCTGACTCCCACTCCTGCTTCCAAGCTGCTGCCAACCATGCATCTCTGGAGATGTCCTCAGAGGTGGAGTTGAGCTCTTGTGCTGCCTTGTTGTAGGGGTGGCGGGACTTGAGTCTGCTTGGAGGTGCTGGTGTTATTGTGGTGTTGTGCAGGATGTGCCAGTCATACTTTTGTGCCTTCCTGGCCAGGGCGAGGGTGGCAGCCTCCCGTCGGAGGCCGGCCGGTGCTTTTCCCGCGAGGACTGGCAAGAGGGACACAGGGGTAGGCTTTAAGCATCCAGTTATTATTCGGAGGGAGGTATTGATAGCCACGTCGACCTTTCTCGCATGAGGGCTTCTGCTCCAGACTGGGGCGCAGTATTCCGCTGCAGAGAAGACCAGGGCTTGGGTGGATATTCGCAGCGTCTTAGCGGAGGCTCCCCAGGTTGTTCCAGCGAGGCGGCGGATCAGCGCGACCCTGGATGTCACCTTGGCCTTGACTTCTTCCAGGTGTTGTTTGAAGGATAATGTCCGATACAGACGCACTCCAAGATACTTCGGGGCTTGCTGGACCTCCAGACATTTATTGTCAACGCGCACCTCAAGTTCCCTCCTGGCTTCTCTGGTGCTAAGGTTGTATGCCGCTGCGACTGATTTTCCGACGCTGAGCTGTAGACGCCACCTTCGAAGGTATGCTACCAGTGTGCCCATGTCTTCGTTAAGCCCCTCTTCCATCGCCTTCCACGTTGGTCGGCTCAGCATGATGGCAAGATCGTCTGCGTAGCCATACTTTCTGGATGCTGTATCAGGTAGGTCGTGGATGTAAACATTGAACAGCATCGGCGAGAGAACAGACCCCTGCGGTACCCCGTTCTTCAGTCTTCTGAGCCTACTGCACTGGCCACTGCTGGTATGGAGGATGAAGCTGCGGTTGGAAAGTGTCTCCATGATGAACTTCACCATGTGGCGGTCCGGTATTGTCCTCAGCAGCTTCAGGTGGAGTCCCCGGTGCCACACGGTGTCATATGCAGCAGTCAGATCCAGGTACACTACCCCAGCTTTTTCATTGTCCTGGAAGCTGTCCTCGATGTCCTGACAGAGTAGTGTTACCTGGTCTGCTGTTGATCTTCCACGACGGAAACCAGCTTGTTCCCGTGGGAGCTGTGAGTCCACCACTGGCTCAATGCGGCTATGGACCATCCTCTCCAAGATCTTAAATGGGACACAGAGCAACGAGATTGGTCTGTATGACTTGGGGTCTTCTGCAGGTTTATTTGGCTTCGGCAGGGCTATGACAGAGGCACGGAGCCAAGTCTTTTGGAGCTTTAATCTCTGGTAGCATGATGTATAGAAAGCACAGAGCCAGCCAGATGTTGTTGTGCTCTGGTGGATGACGAACTCCGGGTGGATGTTGTCACGGCCAGGGGATTTGCCTGGCTTGAGCTTGCTCATGGCCTGACTGAGTTCCTCTGCTGTGAATTCTCCCGAGAGGTTGGAATCGACACTGGCCGCTCCCGAGATGCAAGACACCTCACGTGATGTCAGTCGGGCAAAGTCTTTGTCAGCATCCGGGAAGCGGCCATTCTTCAGGAGCTGGGATGCGATGGCGTTTGCTGTGACTGGGCAGCTGTGGGGTATTGTATTTCTGCCTGTCAGCTGGTTGATGGTCTGCCACGCCTTGCGACTAGAATGGGTAATCTTGCTAATATGGGTTGACGATCTGATCATAGCAGCCAGTAGTGAGGATGTACTGAAAAGTGTAAAGAGGATGCTCACTGAAAGGTTCAAAATGAAAGATTTGGGAAAAATATTTTCTGGGAATAGATTTTGAACAAGCAGAAGGTCAAGTCCAAATGTCACAGAAGAGATATGTGAGTCAAATATTGGAGAAGTTTGAAATGCAGGATTGCAGGTCGAGGGAAACTCCATGGGAGTCAAAACTCGAGGACACAGAAAATGCTGAAAAAATGACAGAACCAAGAAAGTCCAGAGAAGCAGCGGGAAGTTGAATGGACTTGTCTACGTGCACTCCACCAGATATACATTTAGTGGGCAGTCAACTATCTCAGCATTTTGCCCAACCAACAGTGGAACACCGGAACACAATTAAACACGTGTTCAGATACCTTAAAGGTACAGCAGAAAATTAGTTATGCTTCAAAAGAAATACCACATAAAGACTAAGAGTCTAAAAGTGTACCGTGATGCTGCCTGGCCATTAGATGTAACAGACACATGCAGCACAACAGGAAACAGCGCTAGTCTAAGTAAAGGAAGTGCTTTGATCTCATGGAAAACAAGGAAACAGCCAACAGTGGCATGGTCTACTTGCCAGGCAGAATACATGTCTTTAGCAGCAGCTATACAGGAATGGATCTATTTGAAACAGCTACTCAGAGGTATAGACAGATACCAATATGGACAAACAAAGGTTTATGAAGACCACCAAGGTACTATAGCACTAGCCAGAAACCCAGTGAACAGGCAACAGTGCAAGCACATTGATATTAAGTACCACTTCATAAGGGAAACTGTAAATAGTGGAAATGTAACTTTGGAATACTGTCCTACTGACCAAATGACTGCTGATGGAATGACAAAACCAGCCACCAAGTCTAAACTAAAGAAGTTTGCACAGGACATGTTTGGCACTTAGGTGAAACTTTATTTTTGTGTTTTGTTTTGTGTTTTTCATGCAATCCATTGAGCTAAGAGCGAGTGGGAGTGTTAAGTGTTGTCACTAGATTGCACCCTTACTCATTGTATTACGGTAGTAATATTGTGTATGTTCTATTAAAGTGTTTACGGTACGCTCATGACGTCACCACGCTGTACGTGAGCAGCGCACGCTTCGGTGCTCAGACTGCAGAATATACAGTCGCATGTTATGTTGCCTGAAGAAATATGCCGACAGGCTGAAGAGTTAACCACCGAGTGAAAGCTTTACTTGTTATCCACAATTACGCGGAAGATTGCGCATCCAAGCTTTACACCACTACTACTAAAAAAAATGATCTTTTAAGAACGTATTAAAGTGTTTAGACAACAGTTTAAAGTGGTTGTAATGTTCCTATATGTGTATATATCTATCTATATGAGTGATGGAGTAGCGTAGGGCTTGATATAAACATATAATACACATCTACGTTTGCCCTGCAGTGACGTCATCGCGTGGCCCCGCCCCCCATGACGTCACAAAGCTTAGCGGAGCATAAAAGGCAAGACGCGACGCGGAGATAACAGTTCCTCTTTGAGACGCGACGAGGAGAGAACAGTTGAAAGGACACCAGCCTTTGTCCAACAAGTGAGTGTTGACCAAGGGCTTCAAAGAGTTAGTTCTGCACCAGGGAGGCTGTTCCAACGGACACACTTTGATGGTGGACCATTGTTAAGTTCATGTTGTATTAGATGTGTATTAGATGTTTATATAAAGCCCTACGCTACTCCATCACTCATATAGATAGAGACATATACACATATAGGGACATTACAACCTGTTAAAACTGTTGTCTAAACACTTTAATACGTTTTTAAAAGATCGGTTTTTTTAGTAGTAGTGGTAGTAGTAGAATATAGATAGAGATATATACACATATAGGGACATTATAACCTGTTTGAACTGTTGTCTAAACACTTTAATACGTTTTTTAAAGATCGTTTTTAGCTGTAGTGATAGTAGTATAATTCGAGTAGTTGTAGTAGTAGTAATAGTTGTTAGTAGTAGTAGTAGTAGTAGTAGTAATAGTTGTTAGTAGTAGTAGTAGTAGTAGTAGTAGTAATAGTCGTCGTCGTCGTAGTAGTAATAGTAGTAGTGGTAGTAGTAGTGGATTGTAGTAGTAGTAGTAGTAGTAGTAGTAGTAGTAGTAGTCATTAGTATAAATAGTAGTAGTAGTAGTAGTAGTCATTAGTATAAATAGTAGTAGTAGTAATAGTATTAGTATAATTATTAGTTGTTGTATTAGTAGTGGTAGTGGAGTAGTAGTAGTAGTAGAAGTAGTGGATGGTAGGAGTAGTAGTAGTATGAGTTGTAGTAGTAGTAGTATTATAAGTAGTAGTAGTTGTAGTAATATAATAAGTATTTGTAGTAGTGGTTGAGTAGTAGTAGTTGTAGTAGTAGTATCAGTAGTGTTAGTAGTAGTAGTTGTAGTAGTAGTGGAGTAGTAGTAGTAGTAGTAGTTGTAGTAGCTGTGAGTAGGAGTAGTAGTATTAATATTAGTAGTGTTAGTAGTAGTATAAGTAGTGGATGGTAGTAGTAGTAGTGGAGTAGTAGTAGTAATAGTAGTAGTTGTAAAATTTGTAGTAGTAGTTGTAATAGTAGTAGTAGTAGAATAAGTATTTGTAGTAGTAGAGTAGTAGTAGTAGTCGTTAGTAGTAGTTGTTATAGTATTAGTTTTAGTAGTTGTAGTAGTAGTATCAGTAGTGTTAGTAGTAGTAATTGTAGTAGTAGTAGTAGTATTACTCTCTCTCTCTCTCTTTAACTTGACTCTCTCTCGCTCTCGCGCTCGCTCTCGCTCTCGCGCTCGCGCTCGCTCTCTTAGCTCTCTTCGCTCTCTTCGCTCTCTTCTCTCTGTCTCTCTGTCTCTTCCTCTCTTCCTCTGTCTCTCTCTCTCTCTTCTTTCTCCCTCTTTCTGCCTCTATCTCTCTGTTTCTCATCTCTCTCTCTCTCTCTCTCTCTCTCTCTCTCTCTCTCTCTCTCTCTCTCTCTCTCTCTCTCTCTCTCTCTCTCTCTCTCTCTCTCTCTCTCTCTCTCTCTCTCTCTCTCTCTTTACAGTACACTTTAACACTTTAATACGTTTTAAAAAAAGGTTGTTTTCTAACTTGATTCAACAATGTGTTATAGGAATGGCCTCTGCTAAATCTTCCTGGTCTGAGGAGAACTTTTCCTGTTCCATCTGTCAGGATGTGTTCAAGAGTCCAGTTTCCACACCATGTGGACACAACTTCTGTAGAGCCTGTATCACCACGTTCTGGGATGACCAGGTCCACTTCAAATGTCCTGTTTGCAACGAGTTGTTCCACACCAGACCCGATCTACGGGTCAATACCTTCATATCAGAGATGGTGGACGAGTTTAGACGGTCCGTCCTGGCCAAAGAGCAGCCTTGTGTTGAACCAGGAGAACTTCCCTGTGACGTCTGTACCGGGACCCAGCTGAAGGCTGTCAAGTCCTGCCTAGTGTGTCAGAGCTCCTTCTGCCACTCCCACCTGGAGCCACATCAGAGAGTCGCAGTTCTGAAGAAACATCAGCTGGTCGAGCCTCAGGACCGTCTAGAAGACCGGATGTGTAAGAAACACGGCCGACTTCTGGATCTCTTCTGCCAGACTGAACAGGTGTGTGTGTGTCAGTTCTGTACAGAGGGGGACCACAGGTCCCATTCTGTTGTACCGCTGAAGGAGGAATATGAGCTGAAGAAGGCCCAGCTGGGGAAGATAGAGTCTGAAGATCAGCAGATGATCCAGGAGAGACAAGGAAAGGTTCAGGAGATCAAAGACGCAGTAACACGCAGCAAAGAAGACGCAGACCGAGAGCTAGCCGATGGTGACCAGGTCCTCGACACTCTGATGAGCTGCGTTAAAAAGTGTCGGCATGATCACAAACAAACTGTTCAAGAGAAACTAAAATCCATAGAGAAACACGCTGAAGGCCTCATCAAAGAACTGGAGCAGGAAGTTAAAGATCTTACCAATAGGAGCCCAGAGGTGAAGCAGCTCTCACACACTGAAGACCACCTCCACTTCCTCCAGAGCTTCAGATCCCTGAAGAATCCTCCAAACACCAGGGACTGGACCAGGGTGGAGGTCCCTCCTCCTCCGTCATACGTAGGGACCTTGAGGAGATCCCTGGATCAGCTGAAGGAGACACTGGACATGGAGATGAAGAAGCTGCCTGTCCTGAAACCAGCTGTAAAGAAGTGCATGGAGATGAAGAAGCTGCCTGTCCTGGAACCAGCTGTAAAGAAGTGCATGGAGATGAAGAAGCTGCCTGACCTGGAACCAGCTGTAAAGAAGTGCATGGAGATGAAGAAGCTGCCTGACCTGGAACCAGCTGTAAAGAAGTACATGGAGATGAAGAAGCTGCCTGACCTGGAACCAGCTGTAAAGAAGTGCATGGAGATGAAGAAGCTGCCTGAACTGGAACCAGCTGTAAAGAAGTACATGGAGATGAAGATGCTGCCTGACCTGGAACCAGCTGTAAAGAAGTGCATGGAGATGAAGAAGCTGCCTGTCCTGGAACCAGCTGTAAAGAAGTGCATGGAGATGAAGAAGCTGCCTGACCTGGAACCAGCTGTAAAGAAGTGCATGGAGATGAAGAAGCTGCCTGACCTGGAACCAGCTGTAAAGAAGTGCAAGGAGATGAAGAAGCTGCCTGACCTGAGGTCGACTCTAAAGAAGTGTAAGTGTCTGTTTAGTTTGAGTCATCACAACAACACACTAACTCCTCAGATTGAAAGTCCATCCACACAGCAGGAGGTGACGTCCTACTGGGAATGAACATGATGGTGTTCACAGTCTTGTTGGGTTGGATTCTTCTTGGGTTGTTTCCTGGTTCGTTTTTCGGGTTACACCCTTTACAGGCAGGCACACACACACACACACACACACACACACACACACACACCACACACACACACACACACACACACACACACACACACACACACACACACACACACACACACACACACACACACATACATGAGAAGCATGCGCTCTACCACTCAGCTACATCCCCTTTCACCGTAGCTGGCTTCTTATCTCTATAAGCACAACTGATCATTGATACTACAGTATCAAATTGGAGATATTGTTGCATTTTGTGATTTTCTTTGGATATGACGATGAATCCAGTGAACTGATCACATCTTGGAGATGAGCATAAGTCAACAATCTTAGGCTCAAAGGATAGGCTGTAGTCTAACCAATCGTTGTCGGCAGGTTTCTCACGTGCGCGGGGAAAGACCCCAATGGATTTCTAGTCCATCCCTCCTTTTTTTTAAAAATATTTTATTATCAAAAATAATGTCCCATATATATTTACAACAGCAACACTTAACCCACAACAACCCCCCAGCCCCCTCTCTCACGCACGTCCATGGGGGCTATTTAGACACAGGGGAAAGGGAGAAGGGAGAGACAACACAGAGAACTAACACAACTCACAACACACAGTACATTACATTACATTACGCTCATTTAGCAGACGCTTTGATCCAAAGCCACTTACAGTAGTGTGCTTCAACAAAGGAAGGGAAGAGAACAACTCGTCACCAAGAAGTCAAAAGTGCATTTCATTTCTAACAAGTCTCCAATAACTGAACCAGTGCTCAGGTAGAAGGACAATCATTCAGGGAAAAGTGTAAGGGAAAAAGTACAATAAGTTGGCAAACAATATGCAACAATATCTAGAACAATATCTACCTATCTATAATATGTAACCTACTTTTGACTGACAGAATTGACGCTACGAGGAAGGATCCGGGAAGTGTGTCCTGAAGAGATGGGTTTTCAGCCTGCGGTGGAAGACGGGGAGTGACTCTGCAGTCGTGACCTCCGTGGCTCCGAGGCTGTAGTCTAACCAATCGTTGTGGGCAGGATTGGAACCTGCGCGGGGAAACCCCAATGGATTTATAGTCCATCGCCTTAACCACTCAGCCAGAGATGGGGCAAAAAGGACTGTGATGGGAGAGAGAGAGAGAGATATTCCTTGTGCTCTGCTTATGCTGGTTGTACTTGTTGCCTAGGTAATTGCCTGGGTCTCAACCGAGTGATAAGTCATTAGTCACATGACCTGAGCTGATGTGTTGGGTCCACTAGAATGATATACAAAACTACAAATCTCTGCCTTACAGTCTTACACCTTAAACAAACCTTGTGCCTCTTCGTGTGCTAATACATTAAATATTAACGGTTATTAAACCGTAAATCTCCATCTGCATATATCTTCCTGTCAACAGCTCAATGTCGCCTTCAAAATAAAAGCATCTCCAACCAAAACGGAAATGAGACAAATTACGCTTTAAACAAATATGTGGTAAAGAAAACGTAAATGTTGACCAACAGAGCTACATGCTAAGGGATCAAGAAACACACATTTGGGTTAGTTACAACCAGTTATCAATTGCATTTTTCTTTACAATGAGAAGCATTGGTGGTATAGAGGTGAGCATAGCTGCCTTCCAAGCAGTTGACCCGGTTTGATTCCCGGCCAATTCACTAATGTCTGTTGCAGAGCACAATGGATTAGCAGTCCATCGCCTTAACCACATCATCTCATGCACAATAGTCGATGCTGTATTGAATGTGCTCTGGAAAACACCCTTTCACCACTGAAAAACAGAAGGGCAGTCCAGATATTGATAGAGAGCCACAGCAAACAAGGTTCCACCGAGACTTGAACTCAGATCACTGGATTCAGAGTCCAGAGTGCTAACCATTACACCATGGAACCCTTTTGGTTTACAAGGAACCCTTTGGTTTACATAGCATTTAATAAAATAACTTAATTGCTTTTTTACACCTTGGAGACCAGTGACCTGCAAGGTCAAACCTGAACCTTTGGTGAATTCATGGTTTCAATTATCAATTGCATTTGTCTGTACAATGAGAAGCATGGGTGCTATAGAGGTGAGAATAGCTGCCTTCCATGCAGTTGACCTGAATTTGAATTCTATAAATTGAAAATAACACAAATTCACAAGCAAAGCAGAAATGATAAAAATGATACAAACATACAAGTGGGCGGCCCTAGTCTTTCCTTTGCTACCTCTATCTCTAAATGTTCAGTGTAGTGAACTCTTCTCTCAGGGAAATGTAGAGGTCAATTGCCATGAATGCATCCACAGGAACATGCAGATTGTTTTGTGCCATCATGAAGGTGCACAGGGTGAATACCTCCTCATCACAAGCTATGTGACGGCGGTGGATACGGTCAGCTTCACAGCTGGTACAATCTTCCTCTGACACCTGACACAAATAGTTTCCTGTTCCATATAGTTCAGGTATGGAACACATGACACCAGGCCGACCACGGGGAACATGTTCATTCCTTGATGGACCAATCAGATGCCTGTTCCATATAGTTCAGGTATGGAACACATGACACCAGGCCCACCACGGGGAACATGTTCATTCCTTGATGGACCAATCAGATGGCTGTTCCATATAGTTCAGGTATGGAACACATGACACCAGGCCCACCACGGGGAACATGTTCATTACTTGATGGACCAATCAGATGGCTGTGCCATATAGTTCAGGTATGGAACACATGACACCAGGCCGACCACGGGGAACATGTTCATTCCTTGATGGACCAATCAGATGGCTGTTCCATATAGTTCAGGTATGGAACCCATGACACCAGGCCGACCACGGGGAACATGTTCATTCCTTGATGGACCAATCAGATGGCTGTTCCAGGTCTCCTTAGTTGAATCCAATTGTTCGAGGTGAAAACAGTAAACAGGAAATGGTCACAAGTTACACCATCTATTGTTGATGCCACTTGCCTGTATCAAACCGAGGAAGCAGAATTATTGTCCAAGAAGTCCCCATCAAACTCACCTTCATATTTAAGCCTGTGTAGATGTTGGAGCCCAAACTC